>JAHWFP010050047.1:0-33328 GCA_023313725.1 Lithobius niger | reverse complement strand
CCCCCCCCCAATGAGAAAATCGTAACATTGTTCCTGGGTGTACCAAAGAAGCTAGTGTCAGCTAGCGGCTGTTGTAGAGGCGTGGTCGGTACAGGAGGCGATGCGGAGAGCCTCGTCCGCAAAGATTCCAGTTGTCCGGAGGAACCGAGTGGTGGGAGCCACTTGTACAATCGTAGTGCTTGGAGTTTGGGTGTGGGAACGTGCCGTGACCAAGCAAGGACCTATTGCTTCTTTAAGGTGTCACAGTATGAGAGCAGCGAAATGCTTGACGGGTGGATAGTGCTGGTTCTGCCCAGCCCGGAGGACAAGGGGCAGAAAATGTTGCTTATGGGAAACCAGAGGGGAACCTAGAAGTATGCATAGTAGGGCTAACATTGGCGGCCAAACCAGGTCCTTGGTGTAGTGGCGGAAAGGTGGGGGGAACGACGGTGGATTGTTCCTGTTACGGGGGACTGTTCAGTTGAATGTGCTGCATGTGGCACAATGCTCTGAAGATGGATCGAAGCCAGTGGTATGAGGTGCTGCAGGAGTGCAGCGGAATGTATCAACGGCGTGTTGGCTGCTTGAAGCGGGGAACCAAGCGATGGTAGGAATAGTGGCGTTGGAGGAAGGAGGTAGAGGTGGTAGCCTTGAAGAAGAAGCGGTTGACTAAAGGCGACGAGGGGTCTAGTGAGTCCTGTTGGTAGGTAAGCCGAGAACCACTACAGTCCTAAAAGAGAGGGTTCCAAAGGGGCAGCGACATGGTTGGTGTCGAGCACGTTAGCCGTCCAACTGGTGGAGATGCAAGCGGAACGCGGAGGCGGAATGCGGAGGTCTTCGCTGGAATGCGGAGGCAAGATACTTGGCGAGGAAGGGTCGAGTCAAAGTAATGATGGAGCGAGTCTTGTCTGTAAGTAATTCGAGGTTTTATGGGTCTTGGAGAGCATGATGACAATGTGAAACGGCAACATGGATGGTGCCATGCGGATGAGTCTCGTAACCAGCCTAAACGGATGGCGGAACGTATGGCAGTATCATGGCGTGGGAGAAACCAGCAGCACTTGTTCAGAGCTGTGGTTTGAACAATCGACAAGTCAGGCGAGTTGAAGACAGTGGTGGAACCATAGAACCGTGCCGGCGGAACCGGTGGAACTGTGGTGTACCATTACCAGTATGCCATAATTCTGAATGTACTGAGGAACGTAGAATGAGAACTGGACGTGGGTGATACTGAAAAGGTGAGCGCTGTACGTGGTGTAGGCTACAGATCTCCCAGTGTATAAGTCCAGAGGGGGAAAGAAGGTCTTGAACGGTCAGGACGCTGGTCCGAAGTCGAGGAGGGCCAACTGCGAGGCACGGAACGTGGTCCGTGACAAGAGCATTAGTAAATGCTGGTGTCTGTAAAGGAAGAAGAAAATACATTACCTAATATGGTGGGAAGCGTCCTTTCCTGTCTCTGCCTTACAGAGGTCTAGTAAGGGGAAGGAAAGGTGGTGAGGAATGTGATGCTGTCGTAAACCTGAAACCTGCGCAGTAGGTAGCGAACCGGAAGGACATCATCGATTTAATTGCTCTAGATTGAACAGCATTTTGAGAAGGAGAATGCTATATAAAAAAGGCAATGGATATCTTCAAGGCAACTAGAAATTAAAATTAAGGCGGCTACAGATAAAAATCCTTCGTCGTCATGTTCCTTACAACAAAATAATTTTTTCAACTTATGGCGTTGTCTGCAACTCGACCAATTTCCCAAAACACTCCTAAGCAGAAACGCATCATTACCGAATTGGTAGCACCAATTTACCAACACGTCCGACGTGTGCCACGGCAAAAGAAAAAGTGGTAAAGAGGACGCAAGAGAGAAGGGAGAGCGAGGCGACAGGCGACGTAATTTTGCATAAATTAATGAGTTAAGTTGTATGCAAAAGAGTAGGGATGAAAGGTGCCGACAGTAAAAGGGATATCCTATTAGTAACAAATAGGTAACACGTGAGGAGGAGTCTACGAAGGAGAAATATCCCTTTATGCTTGTTAATATTGAAAATACAATTTGATAAAAAAAAAACTTTCTAATCTCCAAGCATGAGCAAGCTTCTTGCAGTTAACGTGTTTTTTTTGGAACCTGTTCTTGATTTTTGTTAAGTAACTTGAGAATGACTGAAGCTATCGCTCTGAAATTAGCACCATTGGAAAGCTCTCAAAAAAACGGTTCAAATGGTGTATTGCAGGGATCGAATTTCCAAATTTTGATCCGGGTGCAAATTTACACTCCAAAATATGTTACTGGGGTACAAAAAAATTTCTTTGGATGTAAACTAACACTATGGTCTCCTATTTTATATTGAATTGAAAATGGGCATTTTACGTTGAGGTTTCGTAAGCATAGTGTTCAAGTATAAAAGGTTTAACTCACTCAACTGGTTTTGCACGTCGGCGAATTTTCGATCCTTTCCGCGGATCTTCTTCAGGCCTAATTAAAGTATATACACTATTTACACATCTTCATGACGAATTTCCGGAGCACTACATCCCGTCCTTCTTCTTTGCTCGTGGTGGTTGATGGTGGCCGTTCTGCGAGTTTGAATTTAATTGTTTTATGGCCCCTGTTGGGATTGGGTCGGCTTGGGTTTGCTTCAGTGCTGGGATGGGTTTTCGTTGTAGGTGGTGGGGAACGAGTGCATTTACGTTTCTGAAGGCCCCTTTGGTGAGATTGCAGGGGGTTGGTTTTTGGAGATCTATGGTGATGGATTCTAGGGCTAGTCTGGGGTAGAGTTTCTTCTCTTTAAAAAGGATTTCAGTGTTCTGGAAGTCGGGAAGATGGCCTGTGTTGACGAAATGTACTGCTAGCCCATCATTTAGGTCGAATTGTTGAACAGCTGATTTGTGCTCAGCATTTCGGGTTTTGATCATGCGTTTGGTGTGGCCTACGTAGGTGGTGGGGCACTGTAGGCATGGAATGCGGTACACAACATTGGTTTGAAGGGTGGGGTGGATGGGTGGTGGTCTTGGTCGAAGTAGTGTTTTGATGTTGGGGGGTGTGGAGAACCTTGTGCGGATGTTGGCTTCTTCAAGGATGCGACGGATGGGTTCGGAGATAGATTGTAGGTAAGGGATGGTGACTGTTTTAACTGGTAGTTTAGTATTAAACAATTAAACAATTAAATTTAAACAATTAAATTCAAACTCGCAGAACGGCCACCATCAACCACCACGAGCAAAGAAGAAGGACGGGATGTAGTGCTCCGGAAATTCGTCATGAAGATGTGTAAATAGTGTATATACTTTAATTAGGCCTGAAGAAGATCCGCGGAAAGGATCGAAAATTCGCCGACGTGCAAAACCAGTTGAGTGAGTTAAACCTTTTATACTTGAACACTATCCTATTTTATAGCCATTGAAAATTCAAACATTCAGCATCGCAATACTATTTACTGTTTTCCTGCACTTTGCTTAAACTAACTTAACTATTCAACTGAAAACCTATACCCATAGACCATAGTTTAACCAAATATAGTAAAAAATGGAGTTTTAACTAGTTTGGAAGGAATGGTGTCACTGAAATTTAACGCCAAGCTCTTTAAAATGCCGCAAACCACAAGTTCAAACCGCTTGTGCAGTTCAAAAGTTATGAAAAATTTAACTTCGGCGTGCAATTTTGCATTCCGATAGTTGCTTCTGGAGTGCAAAGTGCGATTCGGATTGCAATTTGCCTTAATGTATCCGAATATTTGGACCCCTGGAATTGGAAAGTCAAAAACAGTTAATTTTTTGCAAAAATATAGCAAAAAATGATATTTTACCAAAATAATAAGCCGGTACCAATCCATACCAATACCGCTAGTATCGGTGCCAATACTGATATAGGCTGAGACTTACTCTCACGCTAAAACGAAGGACAGCTTTTGCCACGTACTACAAGAACACAAAAGAACAAATCACCTTGTGAATGTGCACGCCTCTATTACTTGTGTGAAGATACTCAGCTTGTACCATGCAGCTTGCCTTACGAAAAATTTTATGAAAAAAACTTTTTTGTGTGTATGAGTGTGTGTGTGGGGGGGTCTCTATTACACTCAACTCAAACGAAAATAGTACGAGAAACTTTATTGGTTTGCAAAAATTAAGTCTGGCAGTCTTAATTGCAACAGTATTACAAATCTCTCCACCAAGAAAGCAGGGTTGGAAATAATCATGATTATTTTAAAATAATCGAACTAATCGATTATTTCGATTATAATCGGATTATTTTGATTATAATCATGATTACTTTGATTAAAATCAGATTTTAATAACACATAAAATTACAACAATAAGTATGACCTAGTTAACCCTTTAAGGACGGGTACGCCCGAATGCGCCCGCTCTTTAATTATTGTTTACAGCTCTTCTACAGGTCAGATCGAAAACTTCCAACCAATTACAGTAAAACTAAAAATGGGATATGAAGGCCAGATCATTAAGGAAAAAAATTACACAGGTTTCATTCTCTTACTTCAAGTGGGTGAGAAGCTATGAATTTTTTTCTATAAGTCCGTTACGAAACTGTAGCGCAAATGCAGTCCTTAAAGGGTTAAAGTTGCTAGAGTTTGCTCTATTTCTTACTTGGCAATTGCGACTGCCAAAATGCCAATAGGGGCCTACTTATAGATCTCCTAAGTATTAAAAGTTTAAAACGTGATTACCATGTATAAATTTCAATAGTAAGGCATGCACCACAGTAACTATTATTACAGTAATAATACTTAGTACACTAAGTCCTCACACATGAGCCGATTAAATGAACAGTCACATCTGCTACAGTTGCCAAGTCCTTTTTTTTTCCTGGATTTAAGGGTTTGAATGTTGCCATTAATTTCCTACTTTGGTTGTTCCTAGTCGGTTGCATATTTTTGTGTGGATTAGGTCAAAAAAGTAGAAGACATACGTTCCTGTCTGCAGAAGTTTCAAGAGCATTGTATTTTATTTTGGGTTGTTTAAGTTTTTTTTTTACTCGTATATCAACAGTCTTGTGTGAACCTGGTCCTTGATTATAATCAGGTGAATTTCAATTTTAATCAAGTGACTATAATCGTGATTATAATCAATGATCGTAACAGCCCTGCAAGAAAGTGACTACAGGTTGGAGCTGTATCAGTATGGAAAACTTGCAAGCTTCAAACTAATTTTGATAAAAGCACGCAGAAAAGTTCGGAACTGTGTCTACAAAACAGCATGCAACTATTGCTAGCGTAGGCATTTAAATAAATAACTGCACCATTTAAAAAAAAAAAATTTTAACCTTTTAAAGATGTTTTCATTAATTTTGGTAAGTCTGTTCCTTCAATAATTAAATGTTTTTATCGCATCAGTCTTTTAATCTTTTGAAATGAACATAATACCTGACAATTGTTGAGTTGGCGGCTTTCGTCTTCTCTGGTTGCTTCGATCATTATCTCCACTGTCTGAATCTGCCATCATGCTGTACACAACCGTGGCTGTAAAGCACAAATGCACGATAATTTTTTAAAGGAATTTGTTACAAACTAAACTACAATATGAAACCCACCAAATAACATAAAAACTTACATGAGTAAATAAGAGCAGGAAATATGGGTTCATTTCGCTCTTGTGCAGTTTCAACTAAAATACGTAAAGGCCCTTTGGGGCACAAGACGGCAACTAAATCTGAATGGGAAGAAATGGATTAATGACCATTCACGATCTATACATAAAAATACATTTCTGGAGTAAGATTAATACCATGTAGCAAGAAAGCTCTTCATAAAACAAAACCCAAGGAACCAAGAATAACACATTTTTCTTGTTACAAAGAAGTTAAAAAGCACCGGCAGAGTTATGCATGACAAAAAATTATTACTTAAAATTGTACATCTTGCTGTACATAGAAAATTATTTTCAGGTAGTATATAGACTTCGCGGCATGAGAATTCCTTTTAATATTGCAGGGATGCGGCCGGTGTGAAAAAATGTGCAAAATATGAAAATTGGCCAGCGATGAAAAATACGTGAAAAATGTGAAAAAATGAGAAAAATACGAGAGTTGGTGTGAAAAAAAAGGCAAAACGCGTAAATGAAGTAAAAACAATCAAATTATCCGCCCTATTTTTGGGCCCGGATTATGTAGCCATGTCATGTCTGTCGTTAGAACAAAAAAAAAATATTGGTTGGTTTACAGGTGGAGTCGCTTTGAACTACCTTTCACTCTGACAAATTACTAGGGATCGACCGGACCAGGTCCAGATCTTTTGGACCGGCCGGTTTTGGATACACCGGCCACGACTGGACCGACTCCAACTTTCATACGATTGGCAATTATCGCTGCAATCGATGCGCGATAAAAAAAAATTAAATAAAGTATCTTCGTAATAAATTTTAGTTCACAATAAACTTTAATTTGAATATGAATGTGTGTTGATTTACCCCTTCAACCGGAAAAATTTCGTTTGCTGCTTCGTATTGACAGAGCTACGGTAGCTGCGTGGTTGATGAACAGCGTCGCCATATTGGTTTCAATCTGCAGCTAATTCGCCATTCATTTAACGGTTTACACGTTCAACCGGAACACAACTGATGCCAAATAAAATTATAAATAATTAAATATATTTTTCTTCCTTAATTCGTTAGTTTGATTTGATTGAGATTAAATAAATTTAATATTTTTTTATGTGCGGTACTTCGATTGTATGGGACGCCAGTCAGTTCATAAGTTCGCGTCGCCAGCCTTTGCGTCAACGCAGAAGCACAATATTGAACTAGTGTCGACCCCATACAAGGTTACTCAGTGATACGACCAAAACACGTGCATCATGCTTGTCGAACTTTGTTATTCTTTCCCGCTAGTTTGCTATTAATATGGCTCAAAATCAAAGAAAAAAAAACGATCCGTAAGCATAGTAAAGAGTTGTCCACAAAAAACAGCACAACATGAAAATTTGTCCGAAATCCAAAATCCATTTCTGATTCCGAAAAGACGTGGATCTATTTTCGAAAGTTTTAAACTATAACTTTGAAAACAAAAATATTCAGCTTTGGCTCGGTGCATCATCGGCACTGTGCAACCGAAAGAATGTCAACCATTTTTAAAAATGTATGAAAAATTAGACGCACTTTTTCAGAATCAGAAATGGATTTTCTATTCAGAAAAATGGTTCCTTTTGCACGTTTATTAAAAAAATTTCCAAAATTTCAGGTTATGCATTTTTGTGAACCACCTCGTGTGTCGAAGTTTTAGAACTTTAAACTTTATGGTCCTATTTGAAACCCCACTTACAGGCTATCTTTCATGAATTGAATCAAAATATCCTTTGTTAACTAACAATGTAGCCTACTTTTCTTGTGCAATGAAAATAAAAGTGTTTTGTGAAAATGTTTAACATGGTGCTTAAACTGTTTGACCTAGATTACTAGTACTGAAATGTGATTATAAACAACACCGGTGAATGGATCTGGAACTGGTACCGGCTGCTCAAGGAACCGGGGCCGGTGGTACCGGCATGTAGGCAGTCCGGTCGATCCCTACAAATTACTATTACTGGAAAAATGATGATTCTACCAGAGAACTTGTTCTCGCAGGAGAATCAAAGTTCTCAGAGTAGAATCTGACGAAACTGTGTTACTTATGGGATATCCCCTTTTGACTCGGCACATTAGGCTAGCCCATTTTGCATCTAATTAATGCCAAAATAGCACGTCGTTACGTGCATTTTTACGTCACTTCTGGTGCTCTCCCCGCTACTTCTGCTGCCCTATACCTCCACAGTTTTCTTTGTGGCTGGTACTGACCCAGCGACCAGGGAGGCGGGCGGAAAGTTAAAGTAACACAGTTTCGCCAGATTCTACTCTGAGAACTTCGATTCTCCTGCGATAACAAGTTCTCTGGTAGAATCATCATTTCTCTTTCGCAGAATTCTCCTCACTGTGTTACTTATGGGATCAGATTCACACATGTGGCGCTGCCAGCCTACCTTATTTATTCAGAAGTCCCCTGTCCTGGAGTCGTTGCAGCAGTGTCCCAGCATGGCCCTGCACCAGCTCACGCCATGCAGATGAACACGGACAGTGAGGCCCAGTTCGATATTTCCATGATCTGTGTGGGCGACGCCCCACAAGTTACTGCTGCTGTTGCAACCGCGGCGCACACAGAATGTACTCGAAAATTGTCCACTGACACTCCCGCACTGTCCAGCACTAAACACAACTATCTTGCCACCAATTGGGACGTCACCAGGTGATGTGGGCGTACATACGACAGCAGCAGTCGGCTCCGTCAGTCCATTCCTGCCAATGCCTGGTCATCTCTGAGGGCCTCCGTATGAAGAATATACTCGGTGACGTACGCGCCACTGCATCTAACGCCCTCTCTGTATGGCGGTGCAATTTCACCACTACAAATGGTACAGCACTCCTGGCGCTCTTGTTGTCTAGCACTACAAACACCGCCTCCGTCTTGGTCACATCGCACCACCGCAGGTCCAGATGGGCCAACTCACTCGCCCTACTCCCTGTCGCAATTGCCAGCAACATAGTTACTTTCAACGTCAGTAAAAGGTCTTCAGAAATAGAGCCTCCGGCGGGTGCAACGTTCTCAAATAAGCTGCCACCTGGGCCAGGTCCCAAATTGCTACATATCGTGGCCTGGGCGGCCTGCTGCGAATAAGCCCTTTGACGAATCTCCGCACCAGATGGGCCGGCGCTAGCGACCCACCATCGAAACCGGTGTGGATTGTAGATATCGCTGCCAAGTAACCTACAATGCTACTATACTGTAACCCCTTCTCGTATAAAGACCGCAAAAAGTTCACAGCTGCCATAACCGGCGCATCCACCGGGTCCACACTTGCTTGTGCACACCACAACACCCACCTACGCCAGTGTAGGTGTACCCTCTCTCTTGGTACCATCCGCAATCTCTAGGTCCAGGATGCAGATCGCCATGTGCGACAGTCCTCCAAAAATCATAGTGTTAAACTGAAAAGTCTGGCCCGTTTCAGCCCTGGCGGAAGGCCTAACTCACACTACACACTACCACTCGCCGCCTCTCCCCCGAGGCTTTGTGTTTATCCTTTTGTCGCTTTACTTCCAGTTCGGCGTCTTTCGGTCCAGCCTTTCGGTTGAAGAATTGTTGTTCCTGCTCCTTTCAGCATTTTGCCGATCTACTTCCAGTTGCCTATCATCCAGTTTCGTTTCTGTTTCAGGCATGATGACTTTCGCTTTCTCTCTGTTGCCTTTTGGTGATGCGTAGCGGTTGATCTCAAATGACTGACTATGATGCTGACAATTGCTGCAGTTTGTTGAAAAATACCGGTGGGAAGGAAAGTGTGATTTCCCATGGGCGAGTTCAGCATTGTCGGCATGTTGGTTAACCCAATGGGCGATGAGGGCCAGAAACTGAGGGTGGAAGGTTGACTTTGGTTTGAAAAACTGAAAGCTCGGCTGCTTTACTTTGGTTGATACTCATAATCACAAAAAAACTTCACTGCAAATTCAAGATCCACAGTCAAAAAACGTGCAACCAAAATTGTTCAAGCTTCCACTAAAACTTGCGAATTTTCAATAACTTGTTGTTTACAGTGGCGCAGGGAAGGGGGGGGGGGCACGGGGCCATGGAAAAAGGGGGGAGGGTGTTGGTTGAGGTCTAATGGGGCGTCAACAGCTAGGTTATTAGCGCCAACCTCAGTCACAGTACAGTGGTCCGAATTGTCACTGCTCCACACATTACAGAGATGTTAACACAAACCCCAAATCTAGATCTTATCATACACCTGTACCTCCTGCAAAAATAAAAACTCGGAACAAGAGGAGGAAAAAGGTCCAGGAAAAAAAGGCCTAAGGAAAAAAGGTCTGGATAAAAAGGTTTGGGGAGAAAAGGTCCGTGGAAGGTTCGGAAAAAAAGATCCAGTGGAAAAATGTCCGAGAGAAAAAATGTACGCGGAAAAGGGGTCCTGGAAAAAAGTTGCAGAAAAAATAAGTTCTTATTTTTCTTGAACATTAACAAAAAGAAACATTAACAACTTTTTAACATGAACGCATCATAATGCTAAATAAATTTCTCAAGAATATGTAAAAACATTACCCTTTAGAAGCCAGATAAGGCAGTGATAAACACCAAAATGCTTCAGCTTCCGGGGTTCCGCCCCGGACCCCGCTGGGGGAGCTTACAGCGCTCCACCAGACCCCCTTGCTGGCTTTGTTTGGCCCCCTCCGACAATTTTTTCTGGCTACGCCACTGGTTGTTTACCTTAGGCGACAGTCTGTGACTTGCACCATATTGTCCACACTCCAGCACTCCTCTGCTCTAACAAACTTTCTTGCTGTGAACATTTCAATTCACCTCCCAACCACATCTGACCATAGTCACGTCTTGACTTTGTGAGCAACAAAAGCAGCATTGAGATCTGACGAAAGGTCAGCTGTGGTTGGGAGGGGAATTCAAAAGTCTACAGCACGAAAGTTTGTTCGAGTAGTAAACTGCTGGAAGTATGGACAATATGGTGCAAATCTCTTAAGACTGTCGCCTGAAGAAACTAACCTGTACAAGTGTTGTCGAATATTCGTAAGTTTTAGTGGAAGCTTCAACAATCTTGGTTGTGCATTTTTTAACTGTGGATTTTGGATTTGCAGTAAGTTTTTTGTGATTTTACTTTTGTCTGGTCGAATAATTTGTTGATCTCAGCTTTGAAGAGCAGCCCACCGTGGACCTTCTGCTGACAAGCATGAGTGCTAGAAGAAGCGGAGATGTCCAAAAGTTCCATGGGAGACTGATAGCAATGAATTGCTGAAGTGTCAGTTGTGGATGGATTCAAATTCACAGAAAAAGAAGGCCTAGAAGTGGCATGCGACTTGGAGATGAACACACGATCCGCCTTGATCTTCCGATTTCCGTTTTCAGTATTTCAATTTCAACTTCTATAATGCAAACTGCAAAACCTCCAGGTTAGCAATGGAAGATGCAGATTGCTGACCAGAGCGGTGAAGTATTCATGGACAGGGTCCAAGCATGGTATTTACCATGGGTGGTTTTTACCGCCCCGGGATAAACTACTTTTTCCCCAGTTATTCCCAGTTAAAGACAAAAATAGGTGTATAACGTGTAGAATATAATTATTAGTTAAAAAAATTAAATGGTGTAAATATAATTAAAAGTGCCTTCAATTTACAAGATTAGATTCAAAATATGTTTGCTGATGCAACGTAAAATGATCATAATTGAGTGTTCTAAGTACAAAAATTATAATTGAAATGCTAAAAATTGTCATAATGAAAGTTTTTCTGTGTTAGTAGTTGCACTACATTCTTTTACTATTATTAGTGTTAATGAGCAGTTAGGCTCCAAACTTTAAAAATGCATGTAATAAAAAAATAATTATAAAAAAATAACATTTTTCCTATTTAGCTAGTATTTACCGGTATTTACCAGTGCCCCGTCCAAAACCAGTTTTTCCCAGGAAATTGCCAACCCTGTTTACGGATGCGATTTGTTCAGGTGATAACGCAGCATCTTTAAAGAGAATGTCTCAAAGGTCGTTGCAAGTCTGTTCTTTAAATGTCAAAAGTGAAGCAGCAGGCGGAGAGGACTCGACTGGCACCACGAGGGTGGAGCAATACAAGTCATCGTTAATGTTAATGTTTAATAATGTTAAAAAGAAACAGCTGGCAGTTTTTTTAAGGATATTATGACCATGTATTGACCATAAAGAACCCTTTTTGTGCTAAAAAAATTCCTCGTCCCACTTAATAATTTTCAGTAATAAAAATGGCAGTCATCCGCATGCCTCATCTTCTTTAGTAAATTATTTACCCGAGAAACATTTTTTTAATATTGTGCGGCCTTAAAAACACTTTTTCTTGTTTAAGGATAGAAACCAAGGATGTACAAACCCCAAACGGAAATAACTCCAAGAACGACCCAAGTAGTCCAATCAGGCAGATATTTAATAAATACCAAAGCCATCAAAGCAGCAACTACGATTAAGTAGGCCTGTTGAAGCAACAAGGGTCCCTTCCAGTGGATGCAGATCATTCCTACTACGCCAAAATTCCACATAATCAGGGTTAATGTTATGTAGTCCATTGGAACGTTGTAAGCTCGAAGAACTTCGCTAAAACGAAAAAAATAAAGAGGAGTTAAAAATGAATGCCACAAAAGTATAAGGAAAAAAATAAACAAGAATTTAAATAAATACAACAACTGCTTATGCTAAAAAATTATTAGCTCACGGCTCCTACGTGGGTTGGGAGAGGTAAAAAGACAGTTCAAGAACGGAGGACACAATACATGGTAGGCTACGCATAGAAGCCATTGTAACCAATGCTCCGATTACTCTCTTATTGGTGGAGCGAGCGAAGTGAATTGCAAAATGTTGGTTGATTGGTCCGTCTGTAGGTTGCACTTTTGTAGTCTGGGTGGTGCCCAAAATATAGGGCAGATTGCTATGAAATTTGCCACATTGCTAGATAGCCCAAAAAGTATTGCTGAACTCGAATTTGCCGTAAATTGATCAATTGTAATCCACAAAATTACGATTTTTCGAATTTATCGATCTAACACTCGCCATGGTAAATACGGAATCCTGAATTTAAGGAATTCCAACAAAGCATACACCGTTCTGCTGGTAATCACTCGAACTTTTAAAAACCGTCAAAATAAATCATTGTTGCTTCTTTAGGCCTATAGCTAAAAAAAAATTTAACCATTTAACTTATAATTTCTTAAGTTGAGAATTGCAACTCAACGAAATAATAACATTTGATTATCGAATTTTAACCATTAGAGAAAGGCAAGTAGGGATGTGCCGATGAAGCTTTTTTGCCGAAGTACCGATACCGATTACTGTCAAAACAAAATGCCGATAACTGCCAATATTGACTGCCGATATAACACTAAATAATGATTATTTTGCAAAAAATAAAAGTGTGCTACAGTGTATGTTGCCGATGTACAAGGAAAAAACTTGTATTTAACATAGCCTCATAAAAATAGTAACGAAAATTTAAAAAATGTAATACAAAGCTCTTTTTCCCTGCAGCCATTTTCCCCAGACTTTACCCCCAAAAAAAAGTGCATGCAGCCAAACATTTTCTACACAATTGTAAAGATGATCTAAATATGTGAAAATGTTGATACTAATTAATGAACAGATGAGCCCTTTATGATATATTAGGCCTAAAATACCAGTAAGAAGCAGTTTTTCTTACCTACTTGCAGGCATCGTTTGTTTAAAACTGTAAGTTAAATGGTTTTTAATACATAACTTCGGAACGAGTTTAGCTAATGACATGTGGTTTGCACCATTAGAAAGCTGGCGAAAAAAAGGTTAAAATGGTGTATTTGAACGTCAAAATCGGTCATTATTTATCGAAGTTATGGCCATTTCCGTATACATCGAAAAAAAGTGTGGCGTATATTTGATCCAATACGGTGTATCGGCACATAGGAGGTGGACATCGGCGGTACCAATATATCGGAATTGCAAGTAAATGGCAAACACAAAAGGATTCGTTAACGACTTACATTTGTTTCACGCGAAAAACAATGCTTGGTGGAATTCACCCAACATGGTGATAAAACCGGGTGTTTACACTATCAACGGGAATCCCAAATGTGGAACCTCAAATCGAAGCAGCATCAGGAAGCGATTTACATAAAACGAACGTTTAACCCTTAACTGCTGAATTAATTGTCATCGCCACAAAAGTAGGGGTAATCTGGACGGGACTCGAACTAGCAACCTGGAGGAGCTCTTTAACTTCAGGCACACGCCTCTACCAACTCGGCTAGAGTGTGCTTGTTAAGGGAACCTAGTATTGTTGTCGTTTCTCCATTGTTGGCCATCTCGTGCATACTTTGGACTGTTTTTAGGACTCAAAGCTGTGCTTGTGTTTTTGGCGAGTATACTCGTCGCCCATCCTTTAAGGGTTAAACAGACGACCTGTGTACACAGCAACACGGAACACTACGATGGCTTCGTATAATAATTTCAAGATTCCTGGTTGTCATGGAAACTGTACTCTCCAGCCCGTGTTGTTGAAAGAATGAATAGGCTTAACCTCGAACGAAATAGGCCTGTACTGTTTCTGTACTGTTATTGCTAACGAAACTCAAAAGGAGGCTAAACATTAGGCCTAAAAACTCAGAAAGTTTTTAAATTATTTAAATGCTATCTTCACACTCAAGCTAACACCGTCTGACCTACAATTGAGAAAATTCCAATTTTTTAAAACATTAGCGTTTGCAGTTGTAGTACGTGCCAGACGTGTGCGCTTCAACATTGTCGTAGGAAGCGGTGTAGGGAGCAGTAGATGTTTAGAACCGTTGATTGAGAAGCACTATCGTTACTGATGATTGTTTGGCTTGCAGTTAAATGCTTTATTGTCAAGATTTTAAATCTAGGAAAGATACTCTGCAATAAATATAAAGAATGTAAGCATTATTGACAGTGACACATTCATTGCTAGCTTATCCACGGCGGCGATGGCGGAAAAAGGCTGAAAATAACGAAACAGAAACTAAATGTGGGAGAAAACGAAAGCATCTTAAAATTAATACGAAACGTACCTTAGGCCATGCTAAGTTAATTGTTTGGTTTACAGGCACGTGCGGGTGCTTTAAATTATCGCGGGTCAAAACATTTTTATCCAAATCTTTGGTTCGCCCACTAAAAATCACATTTTCGCCAAATATTGACCGTTTTTGACTTTCCAGTACATCATTTTAACCGGCTCGAAATGAGCTTTCCAATGGTGCCAGTTTTAAACCTCTAGCTTATACCACTAATGACAAAAACTAAAAAACTTTTAATACTAGAAGACATCAATAACGTATTAGCAGTATTACATATGTTTTAACCTGACTACATACTCTTTCTGCTTTGAGCTAAGTAATGTCAAAGAAATGTGGTCAGCTAAATAAAATAAAATGCCTGGTTGGCTGGTGTTTCAATTTGCAACCTCGCCCGTAAACCCATCAATTTTTTGGGGGGGCCTTAGGTTTATCAAAAATTGTAAAAAAAAAAAAAAAGCTAAAATGTGAAAATACCAGCAAAGAGCGTTTTCACTCCAAAAGGCTCAAACGTAGTCGAGTCAATTTTGCACCAAAATTTTTAAGGAACATTAGCAAGTTTTTAAAGTCACTAAAATGAGAGTAAATACAAATTTAAAATACATTTTTTTATCCGCTCCGCCTATAATAGACCCACAGCGTGATCCTAGTTAAATGAATATTAAAAGAGCGACATAGGTTCCAGAAATACAAATCTACTAAATAGGCCTAAACATTCAGGCATGCAATACGACCATGATCGATTTTTTTATTTGGAAGGGGAGGAGGGGAGCAACAACCCCTCCCCCCGCCCCCCATCACACACAAGAAAAATTCTCATTGTGGAAAATGTACCTCAGTCAGAATACTTAAGATTTATAAAACAAAATGTAAATGAATACAAAAATTAATAATATTTTGACACAGCTTGGGGTGAAAAAAAATGTGCCCGTAAATCTGTTGATCCCAGGCTAGTCCCTCAAAGCAATTGGCCGAGGGGGCCCCCCCCCCCCGACTACCCCGTTGCTCAAATGTTTGTCGAATTGATACTACACACCCGTTATACTAAATAATATTCCCATAACTTCCACCCATTATACAATGATCGAATTACCTGAGGAGCTATTTATTCAACATAACTACCCGAATCGTCAATATGCGTAAAATACGGGGACAGTTTCCAGCAAAGCACATTTTTTTAAGTCGGTTCGCCCAAAGAAGAATGACAGATAGGACTCCGTTTCCCTGCAATGTTGTCAAAACCTGAAACTAACTAGTTCAATTCCGGTTCAACGTCTTTTCCATACGGAAGCATAAATGGGAAAAATTCTTGATCAAGGACCTAGAACCCTTCATATGCAAACGATTTCATCATAAACTGTTCAATAACAAAGCCTACAATTTGCTGGCACCTGTTCTCATAAAAAATCGTGGATAATCCGACTGACATTCTTGGCTTCCGGCCTGACGCTATAAGCGATATGACTGACCCGTTCGAATAAACGACTCGAGTGGGACATGACATCACTAGAAAATAGTCCTAGTGACGTCACGACTATATATCAATAACTGCTTTTATGTATAAAACGTATAAACATTTAAAAAGTAGAGAAAATTCATCATTCACTGAAAGGGCGATTACAAAAAGGCAAAAATTTCTTAACGTGAAAAGTAATACTATATATGGCAAACATTTGCCATCTGAAGATAGTTTTTAGTTTTTACAATTCTGTTTGACTCCAACTTTAGGATTAGAAGACATTCTCTAAAAACGTGTGTAACAGACAACAATGATGTGGTTGTAAGAGTGACACTAAAGAGCTTGCCCTCATTTTGCCATCTCCTAATAATTTAACTAGGTATTTGAAAAAGGGCAACAATTGTTTAAATTTTATTTTCAAATTAAACTGCAAGGGTTTCTTTTTCAGCTCACAAGTACTAACTTAATTTTTCGTTAATTCCCAAGCCAAAAGAAAAACCACTTAGTTATGTACCAAAAATTTAGGTTTGTAGGTTGCCAAAACAATTACCTAATTCCAGATGCATTCTTTAAAACACTTAAGACTTTTAAGATAAAACAGCACAAACATTTAATAGAATAATACAAGAAACTTACCCCAAATAAATATACACAAACAAGACTTGCAACATGAGTGATGAAGCGATCAGCCACCCATGAATTACCTAGGAAAAAAAGAGGTATCAACATCTAACTTATGAACTAAAACCACAGACAGAAACTAGGCAAATTATTACCTTGTAACATTTGTATTTGTACAAAAGAATAAGGACGACAGTCATACAGACTATCACTCCCATAAGAATTAAGGCATTCGCCAATGACTGCCATGCCTTGGTACCCGGATCAGTGGTTTCCTCATGAAAAGGTGTGTAAACTCTACATATTAAAAAAAAAATACACAACATATTACAAGAAAATACTAAGAATGAAATATAAGGATGATAATACAAACCAACTCCTAAAAGAATAATAGTTAGTCTTTAATGAACCATTACTTAATGCTACTAAACGACAATGCAAAGCCAGGTAATGTACACAACATACTGCTGCTCTGTCACATTAATATAATGGTACCAGGCCGATGCCTTGCACTAAGTAACTAGTAGATTCAGTTGTTGCTTTAAGCACTGGATCGTTTTTTGTTTGATTTGGCCCATACAGAACTGTCGCAAGTCTGGCATAGAATTCTGCAACGGACATTGTGTTATTGAGTGGGTTTGATTGGCGAATGGTTTGCAGAATTGAGCAGGCAGATTGGAGAAAGAGGTCCCAATGCTGTGGTAGTGAAGAATTCTTTGATTTTGAGCTGATGGTAGTCCAAGATAGGGGACTGCTTTATTCTAGGGATGCACCAAATACCGAATATGTAACCGAATAGTTAAACTGCCGAATACCGAATACACGCACCAAACAATTTACACATTCTGCCGAATACCGAATTATTCGGTTCTGTGCTGAATAATGGACGAATAGGCCGAATACCTGTAATTTAAACATATTTGATCACTTTCCTTCTTTTAGAAATGTCAGAAGACAATTCCTCACAACAAAATCTAAATGCTTTAGCTTAACGTTCTTACATTAACACAAATGCCTTAAATATATACTAAATAATATTCGACCGAATACCACTATTCGGCCAAATACCGAATAATTGCCTAATATTCGGTGCATCCCTATTTAATTCCTGTATCTAGTAATGTGGTGTTTTGATCAAAGATCGAAAAGAGACATAAAATTTGTCAAGACAACAGCATGAGCAATCCCCTACCTAGAATAACCATCAGCCTAACCTAATGAATTCTCCACAATCATGTCATCAGGACCCGTTTCTTTAGTCTACCAAACACCTGCTACATTTGAAAAACCAATCAACCAGCAGACCCACTCAATAAACATGTCCTACACAAATTCCAAGTATATCCTGAAACAGCAGTGGTATGGACCAAACAAAATGGTCCAGCGTGCAGGATACTAAAGACGATCCAGCATACAAAAGCAATACAAAACAGCAAATTTAATTCAGGATATTATTCATAACTGGTTTGTGTCCAATCTAATAAATACTTTAAAAGTCATAGCCTAAGCAGAAAACCATTTCTGGATGCCATTTTCAGCCACTATCTTGGATTCTTACCAAGTTGTCTAGGACTACAATTAAACGTTATTTGGCCTTGTTAAAGAGTATTCCTCAATTTACGTTCAAATCTTTTCCCACAATCCAACATTACTGTATTAACAGGCCGAAATTACCTTTGGACCTGTCCCCCCCCCTCTTCAGTCACTATCTAAATTTTTACCAAGTTATCTAAAACTATGAATACATTATTTGGCGGCTGCCTGGATGAGTACGCTCCCCAAATATCTCACAAATCTTTTCCACAATCCCAAATTACTGTATTAATAGGTCGAAATTACCTTTCGGCCCTGATTTGCCCCCCCCCCCCCCAACAAAAGACTACTCCTACCACATTTCATTTAAAAACTGGTTGATGAGATTGGCCTAACTACAGAACAAACAAGACCAAGCAAAATGCCAGATCATAAGAGTTGAACAAGTGATGTGAATCGTCGTAATCCTGACATGAAAGAACAGTTACTTGTAGAAAAATCAACCATCTTTACTTTGACTGTTCGAAACTCGCACAACAAAAAGATTTCTTTTTGAATTCGAACACAGTGGTGCTGTGTGAACAGTTAATTATAACACTGCTAGTATTATTTTCTGAGTATGATTAAGATGCCCGTCTTTCACAGAGGACCCAAATGCAGATCCAAATTAGGCATACCGTATTCTGAAAGCATTTTTAATCCAAAGCCAACAAAGTTTTTAACTAGGCTAATAAAAAGTACCTAAATAATGCTGTGAGCAGGGCTATAAAAACCAACTTTGACCATATGTTTTTGTATCATTATAAATAAAATATCTTTTCCACCTAACCAGGTGACAAAACTGCAACAATAAATTTTGCACCACACGATGATACAAGCAACACAATGAAATAGCCTATGCTTTAATACTCACAAGTATTGTCCTTTTTGTGTGTAAAAGGTGACAGAACTGATTGTTGCTACCACAACCAGCATGCAAAGTGTGACGGGAACGAAAAGCTTGATGACATGCTTGGCACCGTATTTGAGTTCCTCCTCCTCTTCATCACCCCACTCACCACCCGACTGTGGCCGAAGCCGTGGGTTGTTTCGGCTGGTTTCCAGATCTGCATAATTGCCGTTCTGTTGCACGTTCTCGCTGTTCTGAAAATAGACAGTAATAATACTGGAGTAAAAAAAAAGAGAACAAATACGAGGCATTCAGATAGACGAAGGAGTGGCTCAGAGTCAAACAGTTCGAGCTGGTCTTTTACTTCCGGAGCAGTGACGCCAATGTTTCCAAGGAAAAACAAGCGGGGGTTGGATATTTGCACTAAAGTATTAACTTCACGTAGAGACGATCCTCAGGAGAACAACACAGAGTCACGAGTCCGTAAGCTTAGTTCAGCCTTAGCGTACAAAATGACAAATTTCATATCCGTAAGCCTATACGGGCAGCAATGGTAAAGAAAAAGCCCAATTTTTTCGGGGTTAGAATTGGTTTCTATTGCCTTATCAAAAATACAGGGTGTTTCAGAATAAATCCGCAAAACTTCCAGGGCATACTCAGGAGGTAAAGACAGGTCGAAAAGTTCTACATAATATCTATCCAAAAATGCTTGGTTACCGAAATATCGCCCTATTTGAACCCATTCTTTTATGATTGAGTATTTAAGTCACGGTTTAGTGGAAGCCTGTATCAGACTGCCTTGCAAGGTGCAGGCCGTACTGTGGCCTCATACTAAACAAACTCGGATTCAGCAAGGTGAACCTACCAGTGGGAAAACTTTGCGATAATAAATTACATTCGAAACTGCAATATCGTCTAATCTTGCCAAGACAGGAGCAACTTGCAAGATTTCAGTATGCCGACGCGTTCTGCTGTGAAGCGGACTTGGCTTCTTTTCAAGGCCTCTCTCTACCCAGTAGCTCTTAACGTTTCCGTAATAAAAAAGACGTTAGAAGTAATGCTATATTTTTATTAAGAAAGCAAAAGAAGTTCCTTTTTATTATTCCTAAGAAAGCCTGTTTTATTTTCCTGAAACTGGGCAACCCATGTATTTTCATTGTTCCTTTTAAAAAAAGAAAGCCTTCGTTAACCAGCTGAAAGCCGTAAGGAGAGAATGTAAATGGCCTGTTCCAACTGATGATCCTGGAAGGTTGGGGGGGGGGGGGGGGAGAGAACGGTAACCAACTAGCACATTGGAGTTATAGTCTTCGTTGGGCAAGGCAACTGCCAAATTTACAGCTGTTACAACGTACAGTGATTTTTATAAAAGTGCGTAAGAACGAAGGTTAACATATCAAAAGGCATGCCTTCCTAGGTCAAATCAGGTATTGTAATGTCTTAAAGAGTTTGAGCTTCCGGAATCTGCTAGGAACGTTTACAACAGTTGTTAACCCCCCCCCCCAACCTCCCAGGTCAATAGCAGTAAAGTGGACTGTAGTTTTGTTTATTTGAACTGCAAAAAATAAATAAATAAATAAACATGAACAGAACAAAGGAGAGGGGAGATAAAGGCCCCTGAACAGTGGGCAGGGAATGCGGGAAGGGGGGGGGGGGGGCAGTGGGAAATGGAGTGCTTAAGGGGGTTGGACGACACATCTGGTTGGGTTTAACGGTGTACCCTTTTTCTTGCCTTAATATATCCTTGAAGTAATGGCTTGTGAACCAGTCTTGACTTCTCTAAGATGCGGCTTGGAGGATTTCCGAGATGGAGAATGGCTGTGAAAGGCCTATGATGTGGAGAGTGTTCAGTGTTTGTGCACTGTGACTCTCGACGTTGTCTGCACAGTTGTTGTTGTGGTCCTCGTGAGTCTTTTGTAGAAGACCGTCTTGATCCAATTTGTGATCCTTACATGCTGCCGAGGCAATGTTGACTTAACAACAGGAAAACACACACAACCACCTGGCAGAAACACAACAAAGTTCCTTTGAATTTTCGGTGAAGTCAACACCCGTTCACCTTCTTCAGAAAAAATGTCAACAACACAAAAAACGTCCGAAAACTACATGTCAAAAGTTCGCGAATTCCAGGTTTTAAAAACACGCCCATGTAGGGATGCATCACTGATCTTCATTTGCCATCTGGATACCCCACTTAGCATCAAGCTTGGCAGGCCAGCGTAGGTGCCAACAATCTGTCAATGCCTTCGTACGTCGGTCCCATGATGTTCATTAATGGATGTTTAAGTGTCGTGAATCGTCTAATCGCCAAAGACTCAAGGGCCCTCAAATGTGCATCGTTGTGAGTGTTGGAATTCATCAGAATGGAAACCTTGTCCCAGGCAATGGGGGTGTTGTGTTCTCAGATGGTGTTGAGCGATTCCAATCCGACGATCTCCCTTGATGGTAGCAGTTTCGTGCTCTTTGATGCGTTGAAAGAGGGTTCTTCTAGTTTCCCCGATGTAGATGGAATCACATTCTTGGCAAGGAACACGGTACACTAATCCCCTCTGGTTGGCCAAGTGACTAGGCGTCAGCAAGTATCCGGGTGAAATACTTGCTGTCTCATCAACAGTGACAGGAGGGGAGAGGGGGTGGGGAAGAAGCTCGGCACAAGATGGTCGTCTTTCTTCAATTTACTCCGAGTATGGTAGTGGTGGACAGGAGGAGTGGGGGTCGGAGGAGAGAGGGCCGGAGGAGGGGGCGGGAGGGAGGGGTGGGGGGAGCTTGCAACGCTTCAGTGTCGCACCTCTTTTTCTTTTTCTTCTGCAGCAACTTTTTTAGGTTTGCTGGGTTCCGGTAAAAACATTTAATGCCCTGCTTTCTCAAGATCCTGTGAGTACTTTCGCAAACTCCTGGCACAAAAGTCAACGACTTCTGTCGGGCCTTCACCATCTTTCATGCAATTCTCTCTCTCATTTCTGACTTTCGCAAGATGCCATGCTCCCTTCATCTTCCTGTTCACCATCCCCGCTGGGAACCCTAGCCGAAGAAACCTTTCTTTGGTGTTGGTCAAGTGGTGCCTTGCAGTGTTACGATTTGAGGAATGTTCAACCATTCTACACATTTCGTTGGCGACCATAGCATGGAGCAGGGATTGTCGGTGACACGAATTATACGGAATTCCTCTCCCCGTGTAACAAGGTTTCCTGTACGGTTCAAACTCAACGGAATTCCTAGTTCTGGAAAGAAGAACATCAAGGAAGGGGAGTTTCTGTTCGTGCTCATCTTCTTGAGTAAACTGAACTGCAGCATGCCACGAGTTCAACTTCTCCAGCATAGCAGGAAGGTCACGAGCCAACACCACTGGCGAAACATCGTCAACAAATCTCTCCCACAAACTCATCTCAGGGAAACTGATCATGGCGAACTCATCAACAAATTGCTTGACAATTTCCGAAAGCACCGGGGAGCAGGAGTACCCCATAGGTGTTCCAGAAACCTGCCAATACGCCAAGTCTTTGAACTTCACATAAATCGTGGAAAGAACAGCTTTCAACAATTCCCTGTCAACTTGGTATTCACGATCATCAATCCCTAGTCTGTTTGCCGATTCATCAAACATTTGTAGAAGCAACGAGTGCGGGAGGCTAGGGAAAAGCCCTTTAACGTCAAATGAGACCAACCTGTCTTGAGGAGAAATTTCCAATCGTTTGATGTCTTTAAGGAGACCATTGGTATTAGTAATTCCACTTTCTCCCCATACGTATCTCTTAAGCCTCACTGCCAGTTTCCAGTCAATCTTCTTAATCAGGGCTTTCTTAGCTGAAGTAATGAGCCTCAAGGGAAATCCCTCTTTGTGGGATTTAACTTGGGCAAAAATTATGGGAAGTTCAGAATCGTCAGATGTGCACAGTCTCCTCTTCTTTATCAATCAGCTGTTCTATAAACATTCGTTGCAACAGCCCTTCAACTTTGTTGTTAACCGAATTACCCAGTTCGTAATCAATTTTCTGGTAAATACCCATGGCCTCAATCTCACCCACAACTTTTTCATCATAGTCAGAAGTGTCCATAACCACCGTACCATTGGTCTTATCAGTAAAACAAATAGTCACTTCTTCATCGTCCCTAAGCTTCAGAATGGCATTTCTCTGTACTTTGGTGAGGTTGGAGGCAATTCGGGGTCGTTTTAGGCCCACTCCTTTGGCCAGTTCGCAAGCTTGCATAGGTGACCACGAATATTTCGAGAATGACTTGGAGGTCGGCTGCAATGTTGACTTCTTTTGCAAACGGTAGGAATTGTTGGATTCGGTATCCATGACACTCGTTGTCCGTTGTTCTTTTGATGTAATAGCGTTCAGCTTGAACTAGATAGAGTTGCCAATAATGTTTGTGAGCGCAGGAATGATTATTGGCTTTGAAGGGTTTGACGGTCTGCGAGTCTTGGCTCGGAAGTTTGGACGTGGCCTCAGATGGATGAATTAGAAGTAAACAAAGATGTCTTGAAGACACATCTGGCAGTGACAATGAGTCCCAGTTGGTGTAGACTGTTTCTTGTCTTGTCGTGTTCCTGAGGAAATAGCTTGTGAAGACGGAATGAATTTGTCAGGATGCGTGCACTTAGCTGTGGCAGATCAGGGAAGTTGATAGTGCCCTTGATTCTTGAGCTGTGACCCGTGCCGTCATCAGCGTCATCGAGATTACCGGGTTGCTAAGAGATGTGAAATTATGTTGGTCTTAGCTTTAGCTTCATAGTAGGGCTGGTACTTTCCGGTTTTTTAGTTATCCGTTTAACCGGGTTTTTTTCGGTCGGTTACACGAAAACCGTTTTTACGTTTTCAGCCCAAAAAAAAAACAGCCAAAAAAAAATTTCACACCTGCGTAATATATTATTAAAAAAACAAGCTGAAAAAAATATGATTTAGGCCTTGGTAACTCAAGCACAATTATTGACTACATGTTGCACTTTGGGATTTAAACTAGAAGAAAGTTGAACTTGATAAATTTAAGTATTTACTTTATCAAGAATTTTGACTTTATGTCGCTTTAAAATTTCTACACGATGGCTTAGGCCTATTTACGACAACGTAAGCCAAAAACAAAACAAAATTTAACACAACGTTTTTGTTATTAATGTTCCATTCATTTCAAATTATGAGCCAGAAAACTTAGCACGTTTGCGTTTTCGGGTAGCCACGCATTTCGTTTACTTGTTATGACGCCGCTTCCCTGCCGCTCGCGCTACGTATAGACGAGTCCACTTCTCCACGACGCAGGGAGGGCCGATGCTGGCCAGCTTGTATAAAACTGCCTCGTGTACGCGCTGACGATCAGCAGTTTGTTTCAAAGAAAGTAAGCAGCTTCGATGGGACAACAAGCCCACGCGGATTATTTGTAAATAAGCTGCCCCCTACCCACCCCGGTTTTCTGCTTTCACTGATTTTGAGTGTTTGGATTAGTAGGCCTAAGTGATGCCACTTGACTATTTTTGGCTCGTTCACCGCGGGTTTTGAATGGTGCCCGCATCAAACGTTTTTCGGATATGGGTTTTATAATCCGTGTAACCGAACGTGGAACGGTTTCCGATTAACCGTGTAACCGATCCCAGCCCTACTTCATAGTGTATGAGGACTATGCATATGGCTGTAACAGCGGGTCCCAGATGGTGTAGTCCAATAACTTGTTACGTTAGTGAGGTAGACAAAGTTGGCGAACGACAACAGTTCAGAGGAGCTGCGGTGATCTTGTCGAGGTTCTGATGGCTGGCTGGTACTGAAGAGTTTCAAATGGCCAGCAGTGGAGGACGAGTGTCTGGAAGTGTTATAAAACTGGTCAAAATTAACGGCGTTGGCGACAGGTGTAGGTATTGGTGGCACGTATCGCGTTGATGAAAGGTGACAATTTGTTGTGCTGTTGTTGTAATGTGAGACCACGACGTATGGAACCACAGGAGGAGGGCTTGTTACAT
Organism: Lithobius niger; assembly: GCA_023313725.1. Taxonomy (NCBI): domain Eukaryota; kingdom Metazoa; phylum Arthropoda; class Chilopoda; order Lithobiomorpha; family Lithobiidae; genus Lithobius; species Lithobius niger. Next base: position 8,343 of record JAHWFP010050047.1, on the reverse strand, counting down.
TAGACCCAGGAGATTCTTGCTGGGTCCCTAGTTATGTTGTCAAAATTAGTAGGCGAACATGAACAGAGAGACAGATTGACTTGAGCTCAGGATCAGCTGAATGATAGCTAGCAGGCGGGTTGAAGAGGCAGAGCTACTGTTTGACAAGGGGCGATGTCTTGGTCTTATCGGTAAAATTGTGTCGGTGGGTTGACAACAGCCGTGATGAAAGACTTCTTGCGGTAAAAGCTTCGGATGGTCCCAGAAGTCGACTCTGCTGTCAGTGCCGCTGATTGACTTAAGCTGAATTACTTTCCAGTGCTTCCCTTACTGGTCTGGCAATTCACTAATGAAAAGGTCTTGTCGAGACGTTCAAAACAAGGTGTAATGAAATGTCTTTAGGTGAAAGGTTGCAGGCTTCTTTCAGTCGAAAGCTAGGGGCTTCTGTGGGGGAAAGCTGGAGACTTCTTTCGGGTGAAGTCTTTGGATGGACCCAGAAGCTGAACTTGTCGTCTTTCAGTGAAAGCTTGGAGGAACTTCTTTTGGTCGAAAACTTGGGGCTTCTTTCGGGTGAACGCTGGAGGTTTCTTTCAGTTTGTTAATAAAAATTGAAGCCAGTGAGGCACCGGTTGAGGCGGGGAAAAGTGACAGATGATGAGCTGCAACTTTATCCTTTTTTCGTGGCGAGAAACATGGGGGCGGAGGGGGGGGGGGTTACTGCTGTTTGGATGATGAACAGCAACTTCATTGTGGCTGGACAGCATCAAATGGCTAAGGCTACGGTCAAGAGTTACGGCATCATTCGGGAAGGTGCAGACGATGAAGGGTGAGTTACAGCAGGTAGTGAAGAGGGAGGAAGGTTCGAAAGACCTGCGATGGCAGTGAGAGGCAGCACGCCAATAATGGACAAAGATTTAAGTGGGCTGCAAACAAACGATGGTGAAGACAGTCACAGAAAAGGATGCAGGTCCGATGGCAAAGGACAGCTGGCAGTTACAGGTGAAAATAAGCAAAGCTGCTAGCAAAGGTTGATGAGGAACAGCAGCAGCGAAGGACGCAGTCAAGAGGCTGTGATTCAGGGATGTAAGACCGATAGAGCTGCAACCAGGGTTGTTACGATTTTTAAATAATCATGATTATTTACAACCCTGGCTGCAACTATGGTGAGTGAGGGGCAGCAGGCTTCACCAGACGAGGGTTAGCAGCAGCCAGTGATGTCTGGTGATGAGCGGCTGAACGGGGGTAGCGATGAGCGGTGCTCTGACAAATAGTGACGAAACATGGCGAGGTGCAACGGGCCGTGATGGGCTTGGATTGACAGCACTGCGAATCACGGTCAGTGGGTTGGTACAGCTGCAAATTAGTCTGCGAGGGACTCTATGATGGTCAGTGACAGGAGGCCTAAATGGCGGCAACGATGGCTGGCACTTAGAAAACTGGCGACGACACTCGGCAAGGTGGGCTGTGGCAGGCCCCATGGCAGAATCAGCTCGACGTATCTCGCAGACAGTTGAAGGCTACCGCAGACAAATTTTGGCAAAATTTCTGCCGCTTTGTCAATTTTTGACCGATTTTGACATTCCAATACACCATTTTAATCGTCTCGACAAGACCTTTCAATTGGTGGAGTAGCCAGATCAATAGGATAAAGCACTGAAACGTTATTCCATAAAAACCAATAACCATATGGGTAACCATATGACAAAAACAGATTAGCTACAGACAAATTTTTTTGTAACAATTGGCGTCGCAGACAGGTCTGCCTCTGGGGTGGCAGGCGAGGGCTAGTGGGGTCGTGAAAAACGGTTGGTAAGGGGCCGCAGGCAGCAAGGAGTGAAGACTCGAAGCTGCAGCGATGGGTGGTGAAGGACAGCAGGCTTGACGAGTGGGAGCGAGGGACAGCAGGCCTGGTGGAACGGGAGCGAGGGACAGCAAGCCTGACGGAGCGGTGGCAAAATCATACGAGCGGAGAGAAGCGGGAGCTGGTAGGAGGGAGGCGGCGCAAGGGGATTTTCCGGCCGTCTCCATGATTTAATCATGAAGCGTGAAATTTTCGTTGTGTGGAAATTTCGCTTTATTCAAGGGAAAAGCTTGCTTGGTTGCCGCTTGGAAGGGCGAAGCTGAAGCGGACTTGGAGGAAAATGGCGGAGAGCAGACGGTGTAGAGCGTGGAATTCAGCCGATTCTTTCAGGTGAGTTCATTCTTCGGAATCATTGAGTCGTAACGAACATCAAGTCGGCACAGCGTCGCCGGTTGCGTGAATGCATCCTGTCCTTCTTGTACTTTCAGGTAAAGGAGCGAAGGATGATTGAATGCCATATTGGATCTTTCGTGCGAGGGATCGATCTTCTGTCGGGCGAGGGATCTCCTTTCGGACGAAGGATCTTCTTTCGGGATAAGGATCTTCTTTCGGGCGAAGGATTTCATTCAGGCGTAAGTTTTTTTAATTGGAGAAAAACAGAGAGAGAAGTGACCGTCATGGACGAGAGCTTGAGGAAAAGAAATGGCGGCCGGCCTGGGCGGAAAGCTTTTATAGGAGGGCTGTGCACGACGCATGACACATGCGCAGTGGCGGAATATTGCAGGAACTGAATGCAACAGGTAGTAGATATTTTCGTGCCGGAAAAATTTAGAAACTTGTCTTTTCACAGCAACAGACCGGGAAAAGAGCAAGGTAAAAAGGCACATTACACCAGAAGTGGGGAAGGCATTGTTACCGGGGAAATTCAAAGTTTGACAACAAAAGGGTAGGAGACCTACAAATGGATAGGGACGAGAACCATAATGCCACGGTACGGCAAGTAGGCTACCACAAATAGCAATAGGGTTACACTTCTTAGGTGAACAAGGCCTATAACAGTGACCAAACCATACACATTTACAAAGAGGGTGTCAAGGAACCAAGCATCCACCATGTCCACTGATCACGACACACAGATAGGCCTATACAGTCCTACCAACTAAAATCTGACTGTATTTTTTTCCCAACGCCGAATATGTATAAAAAACTGCTTGCATTTTTTGTTATCACTAAAATTGAAATAGTGATTTCGCTGCTTTTTTTAGTGATCTCTCCCTTGTACCTTAGGCCTAAGGCAGGTTTACTCGTAGTCAACAGTATCACAACAATAAACTGTAAGAGGATAATCATTCAGCAACATGATAAACGGACGCACCCAAATATCCACATAGCAACCAAGCCATTTCCTTAATCAGAGAAGAGTCTACAGGCAAACAAGTACTCGGATATTTTGCAGCAACTTTGCAAATTAATAACTTGTACGCTAGGCCACCATAGGCTAGAAATAATTAGGAAAAGAAAGGAACATACAACTTCACATCTGCCACAAGAAAAAGCAACAATGACCAACTACCTAAAAATTAATGGCCGAATTGAATCATTAGCCTGGAAATCGCACCAACGTCTTTGGAAGTGCTTTTAATAACCTAGACCATTAAGAAAACAGCTCTCCCAATTTTTCCTTGCCAATTGGCAAATTGCAATAAATGCTGCAGAGAGTTGGTCGTCTTTTTTTTACTGGGAAACGAGCAGAGTAATGCCTATTCAGTCAGTAGGCCTAGGCCTATTCTGATGTGGTAGTATTTACAAATGAAAAATTTGAATCAAAACGTACTTTTAGTGGACAAAGAAAGGTTCACTTCACCAATTTGAAGGTTTCCTCCCCGCGCCAGCTTTACAATGACTTCCAAGTTACAGATCCTACTATTTAGAAGTTATAAGGCAAAATGAAAAAGTAGAATTATATTCTCAAACAGAACTGAAATAATTTCAAAAATCGTTTTGAATCCGTTTTCATTCAGAGTACATTTTTAACTTGGCTAAAAGCTTACTAAAATACCCAATGAAATGCATTTGGGCTACTTAGTTTACCCACTAACCAACGATTGTGATTGTAGTATATTTTTACAGGCCCTATGCAGCCATTAAAAAACATAATTGTCATTTCCAACTTACGTAAGTTGCTTTTCTTATTCCGGCTGTATTAATGAATTTAACGTAGGCCAAGTTAAAATTTGTTACAAGGCAGTGTAATGCTTTAAAATTAATTTCACTGCACCTTAGTACGTCATCTTCAGATAAGGTGAACTCTACCAGTCATTTTCCACGACCAGAACCTTACTTGGCTCCGTTAATATTTTTTGGGGGGTTCTTTAAAAAAATAACACAACACCGCAGTTTTCGTTAGTCTGAAAGTTGACACAAACAAATTCAGAAAATTTGAATCCATTTACGCCCTACTATTTTTGGAGTAATTTGTTAAGTGTGTGTGCGTAGAAGGAATTCAAGGAAAGGCCGGGTATCACCAGCAGCATTCAATTTAGTCCCAGTTGCTGTGGATAAACTCTGTTGGATTTCGTCTTTTTTATTTACAATGCTTTATTCCTTACTTGGATTTCACAATGGCTTGCAAAGCAGCCAAAGCCATAGGAGGTGGGCGCAGATGTGCTCATTGGTGAGCTACTGGCACCTGGCAGTGAACTGGGACTACTACTGGCTACCATATGGGTGATTAGTGAATGCAGAGCACGAGAGCCAAGCAACTGCACTCCAGGCATAAGAGAGCCTACTCAGAAACAAGGAAAAGAGTGGAACGAGGGATACGTCACAAGTGCTAAGGGGATACAACGTCACCAGGGCCGTAGCTAGGATTTTTCCTTACCCACAGTACAACCTCAGATCTTGGATTAATAACTACACTTCGTGACGGGACTCACTTGATAGACTTACTACTCAAGCACAGCGTTCAAAACTCCATAACGGATACTGTAACTTCAGAGTGTAACTACATACAGGGTGGTCCACAAAAAACTGACGACCCAACATTTTCTAAGTTAGTGCCCCTCAGAACCAGGAGAGGACAGAAATCAAATCTAATGAAACGGGAAGATTTCTGTACTCTCCTGGTTCTGAGAGGTGCTAACTAGAAAAGTTGGACTTAAAAAATGTTGGGTCGTCAGTTTTTTGTGGACCACCTCGTATAGTGCTACTGAACCGGCGGCCCTATCACCGTTTCCCCAACTTTCACTATCCACGCATAAATTAATAGCGGTCAGTATTCAGGGTACAAACAAAATTATTATTTGTGTGATTATAAATGAACTAGTTCATTCCTTTCCGACCCCTACCACCCCAAAAAAAATACTGTCATTACACGATACATTACCAGAAAACCCTTGGTTTTACCTTTCAGTTTCAGTCTTGGATTTGTCCAGAAGTAGTAATGCTGACACTAGTTTGTGGTCACGTCCTACAGGTGGCACAGCACGTTTTGATCGTGAATACTCCTGATGGAAAATTGGCTCGATTTCGGACCGAATGAATAGGGCTTGTTCAGATAGGGGCTCTGCAGCAGCGTCGTGAGCCTTCCCAGTGGGGTTGAGCATTTTTTTCTACTTAGAGTTCGGTCCTGATTCTGGAAGCCAAGTTTCCCTTTTTTTAAACTCTTTAATTTTTTTAAAAACTTTGCTGTGCCACAGCTTTTTGCTTCCCCCCCCCCCCCAAAAAAAAAAACCTTTTCTCTTGTGGAATTTATTAAAAAAAAAGTCATTCCAAAAAGTATGTGCAAAAGGGTTAAACATGAACTTTTCTCTCCTAGTGTGTCTGACAATCCTTCCGTAGAAGAAATATTTTTTATCAAATACCCATTATTCCAGAGAGGCAAGAGCGAAAAACAATTCTTGGCGAATTTTCGATAGTCAATTTGCTGTGGATGGAAAAAACCTAGACGACTATCATTAATCTTCAGGCACGCAACAAAAACTCCAAACACCACCACCTATTTACAGTTCATTAGATTCGAAAATGACGTTAACTGGCACCAAGTTAACGCCAATTTCTAATCTAATGAACTGTAAATACGTGGTGGTGTTTGGAGTTTTTGTTGCGTGCCTGAAGATGATAGTCGGCTAGGTTTTTTCCATCCACAGTAAATTGACTATAGAAAATTCGCCAAGAATTGTTTAATAGTTCTTGCCTGTCTGGAATATTGCGTATTTTCCTCCATACGTAAGTAATGTCGTCTGCTACGTTCCAGAGTATGAATGTAGATGTTTTTAAATTTTTATCAAAGTTAGGCCTATCTTCAGGAAGACGTGAGACTGTAAAATAGTTCTCCAAGTAACTCAGTTGATGCACTAATATGTAGAGTACGCACAAGACATCATATCATAGCCTACAATAAAATCTGGCTAGCACACTATAATAATAGTACCGACTGCACGTGCTGTGTGCGGCAATGGTCTGCCTATGGCCTTGAACGTCACAAGTGCTTTGTCTAACACCTGAAGCTTTGACTTCGTTTCGTGCTGTATCCTAAAACGTAACTACTGAGTGCGTCCAACCACTGCTTCACGTTGTTGCTAGTGGATTCTACTGCTTGTCCAACGTGTAATACAAGTTCTAGAGACAAGCCAACAAAAAATTAGGAACATGAGAAGAATAGTGGCCACTTGCCAACTGCACAAAGCAACTACGGAACCATACGACAATTTGGAGCACACGCTAACGCGGTGATATGAGGGGAGCTTATGTGGAAGAAGGCCCTAAATTGAGGTTAAGACAATGACGGATCGAAGAGGCACCACTAGGCTATTATTCCCATTGGCCAAATTATTTCATGCTACAGTATTTTAAGTTCCGAAAACAATACAATCGCTTAGGTTAAATAATTAATACATGCACTGCTGTAAAAAGAAGCAAAGAAAAGACCCAACGGCCAAAAACGTCAGCTACATACTTAACATACGTTACAATGTATTCTGTTATATTCAAACACACCCTTCCCTAGAATGGGTCAGATGGGAGCTCACGGAAGTCACACCATAGCATACCGTAGTTTAGTTTAAGTAAAGTTATGGCAGTGATCTGGTCAAACACTGACCAGTTCAATCCAAGTCGCATCACTTGAATAAAACACACAGTACGGAATAAAAGTGGCTTACTGAAGTACTGTACGTATGGTTTATTCTATGGAGATCCCACCTGAACCATCAACTTGAACTCGGAAGGTTTAACGAGCTCCCAGCTGCAGCCGGCACCAAAAGGAGAGAGTTAATTTTGCTAGGTAATTCGAATCAGAAACTCCTAGATATTTTACACCACAATCGACATGAGCACGAGTCCCAACTCTAGCCGAAATGCCAGCGGTGGCCGAGGTCAGGTACGGGCCCAGAACCTCTTATAAGAGATGCTAGTCTTGCTAACCAAGAGGCCATCTAGCGCCGTAACCGTCTACATTACTGTGCGTCAAAGCCAGTATATGACCAAAGGAAATTCCAGAAACGCCGACCAAGCCTGTTGGGACCCTGTATGAAAGAAGGTCTTAGCCGACGTTATTTTTAAGTATACGCTAGGCTTTTGGCTATTCGTCTTTTTTCGACCTTCCTTAATAATTACTTGAGGTGGGTATAGAGGATATGCACTCTCAGGTAGATCTGTCTGAAGCGTCAGCCGACTAGTGTTGAAATTCAGATGACTCATCTTTACGGTACAAAATGTATAGTAAATGTTTCAGCCCCCTGTGCAATGGAGAAGATTAAGACACCACAGGCAACTCCCGGTTTAACTTCCTCTCCCTTGGTTACATCATATTTGCATAGATGTTACGTCAGAAGTGTGTGTGTCATAAAGTACGTGGGAAACAAGGATTTAATATTCAACTGCCAGTCACAAATATCAATAGACGGAGTGGATTGAAAAAACAATTGTCACTCATTATTAATACTCACTTGACTCTGAGCAGATCGGCTGGTGTTGTTTCGTTTCCTTCGCCCAGGGGCATTTGGAGGATTGTCGGTAAGGTTCTCATCTGGTACACATTCTGTTACGTTCATTCTGCTAAGGATTCGTGTCGTCTCCGTCGGCGATCCGTTACTGGATAAATCACCTAAATAAATGAATGTATTTTCCTACAAAGGTCATAACGCCATCCAACCCTCCATTTTGACGTGCTCTGATACAGTTTGCGAGCCTCAATACCACCTACGAACCACAAGGTAATCGAAAATCTTTCTCTTTTCAAAATTCAATCATTAAAAATAAAAGAATTCGAGGTTAGCTAAATTTAAGATAGTTTAAATTTATTAAGTATTAAAAACAACTTCTAACTTTCGTTAAGCTTGGGTACGTGAGTGGCAGGGAGATACTGCTCCATGTCACAAGCGGATACCTGCAATGTGCACCGTAGCCAAAATAAGCTAGCTTATGAAATATCTGATCGTTCAATCCAGGGTGGAAGAAGAGAGAGAGAACGTTATGCACATTAAACGTTGCTGAACGTTAAAATGCACATTAAAATTAAGATCATGCTCTTGTTGAACGTGACGTTTATATATTATTATAAG
>JAHWFP010050046.1:158335-169319 GCA_023313725.1 Lithobius niger | reverse complement strand
TAGTTGCTGCGCACCCCCCACGCACTAGTATAATAATAATAATCTGGATCATGCTGCGCACACTCCCCCCCCCCCCCGGTGTTTGGTCTTTGGTTTTAAATTTATCAAACCGAAGACCGAACATGTGAATGGTTCCCACATATGCCCTCTCCCCCGCAATCCCCACACTCCTGCCCTTCCCGGATTCGCATACGTGTCCCCCCATACACGCTTGTCCGCCTCCCCCACTCCGAAAACGTCGCCCCGTGACATTCTCCCTTTGGTGCAGCCCCGGAAAAGTAGCTGGCGTGTGTTTGACTGAAGGCTAAAAAAAATCCTGTCACTGAGAAATCCAGCATTCAGTAAGCAAGTATCCCATGTTTAAGTTAATCCTTTGAAACATTTCACTTCGTAGCACGCATTGTCTGCCACACACTTGCCCTGGCACCCTCTCGCGCACCCCCCAAAAACGCTGCCCCGTGACATTTCCACTTTGGTGCAGCCCCGGAAAAGTCGCATGTGTATGTTTGACGGAAGGCTAAAAAAAAAGCCCTGAGAAATCCTGCATTCAGTAAGCAAGTAACCCTCTGTTTAAGTTAATCCTTTGAAACAATTCACCTCGGTACCGTGCATGGCGACATTGTTGCAAGCAACGATTGTTGCCACCCACTTAAAAACAATTCAACTCCTTTCTGGAAGTGAGCATTTAGGAAATAAATGCACCTTTCCATCGTAACAGCCTGCCCATTGGGGACCATGCCCATGCGCCATGCCCATTGGGGGCCTCGAAATTAAGAACCAATCGTCATTTGGTTTAAAGTTGTCTGGTTTAGTAGACATGGTTTTTTTTTTTTTTTTTTTTTCGTAGCCTAAACGCCGACAATGGCGCAGTCCACGCGACTAAAACTTTGTTGGCCGCTTTGGTACCCCAACAATACCAAAAAACGATCCAAAAAATGGTGCGCCAGGTCTGGTAAGTGGCACCATCTCTTCGAAGACTTTGGAAAAAGTGTTATAACCTGAACTTGTAGTCCAAGGCCCTCAATAGACGGCGGCATGGCAGGTTTGGTAAGTGGTGCCATCTGTTTGAAGACGTTGGAAAAATGTCCCAACCCGAATTTGAACGCGAATCCTGTCAACAGATGGCACTACAGGGTGGGGTATTTGATTGTATGACGGAATGGCGTGGCCAGTGACTTGGCCGCCTGCTCCGTATTATATATGTAGACTAGTTGCGTCCGTGCGCGTGCTGCGCAACCCCCGCCTCCCTCCAGGTGTTTGATCTTTGGTTTTAAATTTATCAAACCGAAGACCGAACATGTGAATGGCTCCGACATATGCCCTCTCCCCCACAATTACTTTAACCTCCAATCCCCACACTCCTGCCCCCTCCTGGATTCGCGGACGTGTTCCCCCATACACGCTTGCCCACCTCCCCCTCCCCGAAAACGTCGCGCCGTGACATTCTCACTTTGGTGCAGCCTCGGAAAAGTCGCTGGCGTATGTTTGACTGAAGGCTAAAAATAAACCCTGAGAAATCCTGCATTCACTAAGCAAGTAACCCTATGTTTAAGTTAATCCTTTGAAACAATTCACCTCGGTACCGTGCATTGCGACATTGTTGAAAGCAACGATTGTTGCCGCCCACTTAAAAACAATTCAGCTCCTTTCTGGAAGTGAACATTTAGGAAATAAATGCGCCTTTACATCATATCAGGCTGCCAATTTCGAGGCCATTGGGGGCCTCAAAATTAAGAACCAATCATCGTTTGGTTTAAAGTTGTTTGGTTTAGTAGATACGGGTTTTTTTTTTTTTTTTTAGGTCAAACGCTGACAAAGGCACAGTCCACGCGACTAAAACTTTGTTTGCCGCTTTGGTACCACAAGAATACCAAAACTCAAACCCAAAAACGGTGCGGCAGGTCTGGTAAGTGGCGCCATCTCTTCGCAGACTTTGGAAAAAGTGTTATACCTGAACTTGCAGTCCAAGGCCGTCAATATATGGCGACATGGCGGGTTTGGTAAGTGGCGCCATCTGTTCGAAGACATTGGAAAAGTGTCCCAACCCAAATTTGAAGGCGAATCCCGTCAACAGATGGCACTACAGGGTGGGGTACTTGAGTGTACGACGGAATGGCGAGCCCGGTGACCTGGCCGCCTGCTCCGTATTATATATGCAGATTTTGTCTAAATGACACTCATGGCTGATAAGCCATTCTCACATAGGTAGGTCGATGGAAGTGGGATAAGACTTTTATGGCAATGTCAGAAAGTTCACAGTATTCTTTCACTTTTATCCAGAAAAATGCAAGGGACGACGCTGTGTCAAAAATCGTCTTCAATCCTTCAATGACTATGGCTTGTTAACTAGCCTCAGCTTTATAATTATTGTTTTTCATGTGATACAACAAATTATAAACACACAAACATTAAATGTGTTTGTTTAAATCAACCTATAATGAAATTTCGGTCGTTTTCGTCGCCGTGAATTTCGTTTGTTTATGTTAATCACATCGTCTTATCGCTTTCTAACCATTGGACTCGTAACACCAACACATACAGCTTGCAGTCCACAAGTGATAAGCTTGCACTAGCGGCAGTATGCTGGGCGAGAAGCGCATCTTGCTACCTATAATTGTAGCGAGTTATGTTATCGTTACCGATTGTAATATTTAGCGGTATTGTTCCTACAATAATAGTAGCATTTCTTTCTCATTCATTGCTAAAATTAGGATAGGTGTTTACCTGAATGTAAGAATAACTAAAACTTTGATATAAACTGTCGTAGTAGACGTTTGTTTATCTGAGCATTTACGGTCAATTAGTTTTTTAATAGTAGCATTTCTTTCTCCTTCATTGCTTAAATTAGGATAGGTGTTTACCTGAATGTAAGAATAACTAAAACTTTGATATAAATTGTCATAGTAGACGTTTGTTTATCTGAGCGTTTACGGAGAATGATGTAACGGGGGATATGGTTATCAACAGCACTGAACATGAGGAGGTTGCTTTGATAGGAGCCATGTTGCCTCTTATTGGATTCATAGTAATTGTAGAGCTGACTTTTAACAATGCTTTTCAAGCAGCTTTTCCACCTGAGATGTCAGGGTGGATGAGGCAATAATTTTTTTGGGTGACAGATCTAGTATGCGTGTGTAGGAGTTTTGGAATAACAATAGCTTCAAAACTGCTACCAAAAATGTAGGGGTGTGACTGTGTAGCGTATCATTGTGTACATACATCAATGTGTATTTTAAGAAAGTGCCTAGAAGGACTTCATAGGGTTAAGTCCCAGTGGACAGCAACTGATGACACTTGATCCGAAACCTAGTGCGCTTATAAAGACAGCTCATTATGATTATATAATGTATGAACTGTATGAATTTCTAGTTTGTTTTATCTTCATATCTGAAAACAATTTGTGGCGAGTAGGTAACCTATTTATTTTCTTTTAACTTTACCTCTACCCAGTGAACTGTAACACAAGTTATGTGTTTATAAGCTTCATGGTGGCCATTCTTACAGTAATACACACAGATTGCTGCATGCATGTAAAACTAGCTGTGCTATAGCAGGAAACATCAATTGCTACTTATGTTCTGACATTTGACGATGGATCAGCCATGCCATAGTAAAAAGAAGCAAGTAGCATTCTGGTGTAATTGTTACAGAATTTGTTAATTTAAAAAAGAATTTTTTTTTTATAAAAAGGGGGTGTGGGATGGGAGAAGGGAGAGCAGTCATTAAGAACAGTGGTACAAATCTGCCGCAGATGCAAAAATATGTACTAATTTCGACATTCTGATAAGATCCATTACTGTTGCATGACATGACAAATTGCATCAGAATGAATCAAAAAAGTTAGTGATTTGATACCAATTATGATTAACAAGTTGAGCCTGGAGTAACATACGCCACGGCTAGCAGTTCCCTGCAACCAGGTAAATCGCACGCTGCCCCGTGTCTGTTGGCTTTTATTTGTTACATTTGGATTGGTTGCCATAATGAACACCTATCCCCATTAAGCATCATGATCACCTATACCCCGGCTCAGCACTGCCGTTTTTTGTCGCACTGGTGTTTATTTGTTTGGGCCAGAGTTTGGCTGCCCAGAGTTTTCCGTCAACAATGCATGTCATAAATCATAGTAACCGTCACTATCAACACTACCCAAGTTGGCTTCATGGTACCTAAATACAAAATTACCTTTGTCTGCCCGCCTGCCCAGAATGAAGACGCTCGCCCTTTTTCATTGATACCGTGAAGTTCGTTTGCTAGTTATTGTTACTACTAACTAATCAACATAACCCCGCGCATTGCCAGCTACGCCCGCCCGCCAAGAATGATTACGCTTGTCCTTTTTAGCGCTACTTCACATCCTATCGCATTAGTTGCTGATCATTATTTACTCGTTTTATTTTTTACTAAATCTCCTTTCGGCATCACTATATATATATATATATGTATTTATTTATTTCTTTATGGTTTTATTTTTTGATCAATAGATAATTAATTTAGATACCTTAATTAGCATTCAAGACATTTTCTGTTTAGAAACCGTTCAAATAATATTTTTTCTGGATCTCAGGATAAATTCAAATTTGCTTTATAATGACGACAGATTAAAAGAGCACACTGACTACCTCTCAAGCATTCTGCATTCTCTTTGGGGGATGAACATTAGTTTTTGGAACATACTTATTGTTGAATGCATCTACTAGTAGTAGTTACTCCACTACAGATAATTGAACACACACCAGCCCAACTAAGAAATTTTTTAAGTACAAAACATAAACTATCACACTTTTTCACAATGATGAATGAATGTTGTGTCCCCGTTCTTATCAGAACCATTACACAATCCCCAAGTTGACCTCTCCCTGGATCCTCTCACACTCAAATTTCTTACAATTTTTGTACAACTCGTGCATTTGAGTTGATAAATTTAATTATGTAAAATTACTAAAATAAAAATCGTCAGCAAAGTAAAACAGGAAATAGGTTTAGTCTTAATACATTTCAAGCTACAGCTTGTAAGATACAAATATGAAACGCGAACATTGCAACATGTTTATTATGAAGTATACACAATAATATTTGTAAAACACTTTAGTAAGTGTGTATTCTTTTAGAGTCTTACCAGATCTCTTCCATTGCCTCTGTATTTACATAGTGGTATACCGTCTGGTATTTGCATCACTAACACACCCTGCATTGACTTGTAGTACACGTGCTGTAACAGCAGCAAGAGGAACACAGCTTGTACGGCACTTAGAAGGACCTAAAATTGCAGAAAAGGTCCTTCGGAATCCAGGGATAAGAATTGGGGCACTGATGGTCACTTGCTAAGATCAGCAAAACACAAATCGCACACACGCACACGCTTTTTAGACGAGGCGATGGGAGCAGTCCGTGTAGAACATTCACTGCAGAAGATGTTGCCACAGTTGCGACAATGATGCTGAAATAAAAACAAGGTGCGTGAAATGTTTCTGGAATCGATGAATACTATTACGATCCCTCATAACCCCCCGATAAATTCTTGCTGTTACTGACCTTACGAATAGTGACTGAGAACAGCTTCTGGCATAAAGTGCAATTAGTCACTTCAGCATCGTCTGCCCATTTACGACTCGTGAGTTTGGCACTTTCAATCTAAATTTAAAACAAAGTGAAATATTATACATCTTGGTCCCCACACACTCATTCAAAATTTTAAAAAAACATATAAAGCTGCCAGTTTTCCAGATGAACATCATTTGTAAATTTTCAAGCAGATAAAATTCATTTTAGGGCTAAAGGCCTCACTAGTTAATACGTACGAAAAGTTAAGTAGCGCGAGGATGCGTCTACATTATCTACACTATTTCTACCAAGTTGACTCCATTACATTCTGTAATGCACAATATCCTACCAAGCCAGTCAGTGCTGCTGAGCAATAGCAAATCATTGCGAATTCTTGTAGCCTTTCTACAGAGCAGTTCATGGGTCGTAAGTCCATTATTCGCAGAAATACATAGCCAATCAGTAACACAACTGCTGAGCTCAGTCTAAGTACCGAGATGCTGGTATACTAAGTATCATTACCAGGACTGAGTAAAGCATTCATAGTAGTCAGGCAAGAGTCAGGATTGGGGGTTGACAAATTCACGGCCCCCCACCTCTTGGGGGGGGGGGGGCCTCATCTACCCCTAAGGAGTTCTTGACCACCACATCCATGGTGAGGAAAGGCTGCACCTCCTCATCAAGACTGCTGGGTGATACCTGAACCCCGCCATTGCAGGACTTCTTGAACTGACCTTGTCCTTGTTAACCCACGGCCTTGTGGGGCAGCGAATACCTGGATGGTCCCAAAAGGGTTCTTTACGGAAGGTACTGACGTTGTCATCCTGTTTAGAGGCTTGCCTAAGGTCGCAGGTTTCGGGGCAGCTGAGACCTTCGCTTGTGTCTTTAACACTGGCGCGTATTTCAATAATGTAGCGTTAAAAAGCTTGGACACTCATGAAATGGCAGATGACGCACTATCCCTAGCGTATCCAGTAGAATGTTCGTCGCAGACCAGAGGTAGGTGTCTCTTTGCTGAAGGACCACATTGAAGCACACTGCTTGGAACGAGGAGACCCTCTTAATGAGTTGGACGTAGTCAGCAAAGTTGCCATCTCATCAAGATTCCACAGGTCCTGCGACATAAACGTGTAAGGTTACTGCTGAGGTGGAATAATCCAAGTGGGCTTGAGAGCCAGCTTTCAGGCCCCACCTGATCAACTGCTTATCTTCCTCCGCCTGGAGTAGTGGTCAAGTCTTGATACCAATGCCTATGCCGACTACGCCTACTTAAATTGAGTTGACGAAACAGCACCCGAGATTGGTGCAGGTGGAATGGAAACTTACATCATTCTAGTTTGTTTAGGTGGTATGGGAATGGTTGGATGAATTTGCCATGCTAACAGGTTTCTCCTATGTGATATGCGAGTCCTGTGGGGGGGGAATAAGATCAAGACTTTCTAAAGGATGTGGGTCATGGCATGTTTTTGGCTGAGACCAAATATCCACACGTGCACCGACGAGGTCACATCCATTGGTGATATCCCCTCCCTTTAACAGAAACCATAACTTGACGACCTGGCGACTAAGGACGTTGTGATGTGGCTACATCGCCCCCTCCTCACTCAAACCATGGCGATACGGCAACGGCGGAGAAGCGTTACGTCAGACCACATGGCGATGTGTGTCTACAAATTTAGCGACACTTCCATACCACCGTATTTAGATGGATCTTTAACCGTCGTTTGGGCCAAACCAGAGCTAGCATGGTTCTAGATGGGTCTAGATGGTTCTTTATTCGTTGCTTGGGGTTACATCAGAGCTAGACTCGTCGCAAAACATTTGGAATGGTGCTATACTCTTGTTAGGAGCAACCAGAAACTTTACTTTTACTAGATGGCAAAGAGTATCTTGCTTCTACTTTCACCCAATTTATGCTTAAGTGAAACGTTCCGACTGGGCTTCATTTATGTTCGATACAACCTCTTGTTCACGTGGGTTTCACGGTCCCCCAGTGTTTGGCAATGGGAACTTACCTCCGGTTCCATGAAGCATTTTCCAAATTTGACACTTTTGAAGAGCAAAAGACACGACCACACAGGTCCACCTGTTGGGAGAGCTACTTAAGCTGGTCAAGTTTTAATGTATTGGATAAGAGCAATTTGTAATTTGAACGATTAATTAATGGAAAGTAAACGGCGGTTGCCGATTTTTCGAAAGTAATTTTGGATGAAACTGAAAATTTTTTTCCCCCCACTCGGACAAAACCAGAAATGTATTTTTTTCTCATTCCTGGAAATCTTCAACAACAGTGTTGGCATTCATTAAAACAGGTTAAAAAATAAACGAGTTCACAAATCCAAAATTAAATACCTGCAGTGTTTGGTTTTCACGACCTAGTTCATGAACTGCTGCCAAGGCATCGTCTAATTTGTGCCGCAGCTCAGTTGAGCTGGAGCGTAATTGTTCACATTCTCCTTCACTAGCAAGGCACCTAAAAAAAAAACAGCAGTTGTTAATTACTAACTGTACAAAGTTATTTACTGAGCTTCATTAAACCTTAAACACCCTTAAGCTCTTACACTTTATACATACCTTTCGAGCAAGGCTCTCCGTTCATCAAGCGCATTTTCTAACTTCGCTTCTAGTTCTGTGCAGGAAGAAAAAGCTTCAGTACAGCATCGACTACGGTAACAGCTAGCGCACATTTTTACGTAACCAACTTATGCTAATGAATTTTAGGTAATCAATTAGTATGATCTTTAACAACAAAAGGGCAGCAGTTACGCTAAGAGAAATTTGTTGCAAGATGCCGTTTGCTAAAGGGATGAAGGATTGAAGGAGCCCTGGGACAACCGGATTTTGTTTTTGTTCAGTACCTACTGTAGGATTGAGAATTTTTTTTTTGGGGGGGGGAAGACTTAAGCAATAGAGATGGGTCAGTTTTAAAATAACTGAACCACGGTCTTCGGCTGCACCTTAAAAAGTAACCGTTTTGTCGGAAGACTTGCGTTGCATTTACTTCTGTTTACTGCATATACTGTGTAAACAGTCTTCCAAAAACTGACGAAAACATGAAGTTGCTGGCCCTCAGGAAGGCTGGCTGAATTTTGTTTCAATTGCCTAAACAGAAATGTACACTGCCTGTCAATTTAAGCATTCCTTTCCATTGCCTAAACAGAAATATACACTGCCTGTCAATTTAAGCATTCCTTTCCAGACTGCTGTCTTTGCCTAGAGGTTTTTAGGTTGTATGTAGCCGCCAGCTCGGTAAATCGCCAACACAAGTGCGCATGCACGAACACACTCGTCCTATGAAAGCACGGCCGGTACTTATCTTTTTTTTTCCTCTCAATATGTCATGGTGGTGACCCAAGAAGGGAGGTAGGGTGGGTACAGGTAATGCATATTTCCGTTTCGGCAATAGAAACAAAATTCAGCAAGCCTTCCTGGGGGACGGCAATTTCATGTTTCTATACATCGTTCGGAATATCAATTACCCGTAAATGTATGTACCATGATGGGCACCCTAGGGTTACGAGCTGGCACCCCCGGAGTTGCAGATTCCTTGAACGCGAATGATGGGTTTAAAAATATGTTCTTAAAAAAAAGTCAAAATGGTTTTAAAAATGTTGGAGGGGCATAATAAAAGTGGCTTATGAAAGGGGCGGAGCCAAAATGATTGGGGGAGGGGGAAGAGCGTTCTGCATGGGGGGGAAGAGGAATCCGTCTGCAAAGCCAAGTTAGTAACAGGAGTGTTGCTTGTGGATCTGTCAGAATTGTGATTGAGTTCTAAGTGAAGAGGGAAATCGACCATGTTGGTTGTGCTCCTGTTGGTGAGGTTCCAGTATTGACATCCGGAGGGAGGATTTCGAATTTCTTACCATTCTGTATCCTACTGTTTTGCTCTGGTGCAAAAGCAAGAGGGCCAGGTTCTTCCCGTTGATTGTTGTACAAATGTAGGGAGGCCTGTTGTCGTCAAGGACTGGTTTGGTGGCGGATGGCAGCCCTTTCGTGAAAGGGGCGACCCAACGAATGATGTTACGTGATTTGACAGGCGTAAATAGTAAGGCTGCACCGATACCGATACTGGATTGGATTGGTCGGCAACCTTCGCGGAAATACCGATAACTCGAACAGTTTGAGATTACGACACACGGTTTGCGGCGTTTTGCTCAGGAAATCACCGAGTATCTTCCTAGCTAGGTTTTAACTGTGGGTTAACTGTGGGTTAGCTGTGTTATTTTTTTTTATTTTAATAATTATTGGACTTTTGCAGAAAATTACACCGTTTATGAAAAAGTGGGGATGCAATTTTGAATATTGGCACCGGTATCGGCAAAATTGGATAAAACCGGATCGGTTTCGGTACAGCCTTAGTAAATAGACTGACGAAAGAGGTGGAGTTTGGGGTAGGAATGGCTGCTGTTGGTGATGCGAGCAGCGGTGCCTTTCCTTGGTGGAGTGACTGTGAGGATGAGGCAAGGAGGATTCTCGGTGGACAGGAGCCCTGTGGACTTTCCTTGTGGCCATGGTGTCTTGAGGAACGGCATGACAAAATCATGACTGATGCTGGCGAGTGTTGTTCTTGCATGGTGTGAAGTTGTGCTGATCTTCGAGTGTACATTTGAAGACGAGAATGAAAGATCAAAACTGGTGATGAATTTTCATCCTGGTTGTGGTTTCTTTCCGTTATATAATAATTATATCTTCATCTTTCATCTAAGCCTAATCACATCCGTTTAAATGAATTAGACAGTTTAAAGGAATGCAACAGTTTAAAGCAGGAACTTGTTGTAAAACAACCCAAAAATCAAAGCGCTACAATGTAGATAAACTGTCGTAGTTTTGCTCCTAATTAAAAATAAATCGTTTAAATTACCCTTGTTGGAAAATATACATCTTCATTTTTCATTTAAGCCTAATTACATCCATTTATATAATTTAGAACGACTACTGTGGCAGTTTAGAGATGGAACTCATCGTAAAATGACACAAATTAAAGGGTTACAACGCAGATAAACTGGCGTAGCTTGGCTCCTAATTAAAATAAACCATTTTCATTACCCTTGTGGAAAATATGTATCTTCATGTTTTATTTAAGCCTAATCACATCCATTTATCTGAATTAGAAACGCTACTGCAGCAGTTTAAAAATAGAACTTGTCATAAAATGACACAAAATTCAAAGCGCTACCACATAGATAAACTGTTACAGCTCAGCTTCTAATTAAAATAAATCGTTTTAATTACCATTGTTCGAAAGTACATATCTTCATCTTTCATCTAACTCTAATCACATCCATTTATCTGAATTAGAACCGCTACTGCATAAGTTTAAAGATAGAACTTGCTGTAATATGATGCATAACTCAAAGCGCTACGACGTAGATAAACTGCCGTAGCTCAGATTTTAATTAAAATAAATCGTTTTAATTACCCTTGTTGGAAAATACATATC
>JAHWFP010050046.1:139683-158325 GCA_023313725.1 Lithobius niger | reverse complement strand
GTTCATATAAGCCTAATCACATCCATTTATCTGAATTAGAACCGCTACTGCAGCAGTTTAAAGATAGAATTTACCATAAAATGACGCACAATTCAAAGTGCTACAACGTAGATAAACTGCCGTAGCTCAGTTTCTAATTAAAATAAATCGTTTTAGTTACCCTTGTTGGAAAATATACAGCTTCACCTTTTATTTAACCCTAATTAGGGTAGTGGGTCTAAATTAAAACTAACATTCCAGTTGTTTAAAGTCAGGAATTATAATACGCATATGCTCTATAGTATCTATAGCATGCATAAACGGCTTAATAGAATTTTAATGACGAATTTCGGTCAGAAGGGTTAATTTTACGAAAAATAAGAATAGAACATTTAGTGAAGGAAACTTTATTCTAAACATAATTGGTAAACGGTTTATTTTCGATCGGATGAACGGTTTAGGCGCTAGAAGCAAAAGACTGTTTTTTGGTAGCCATTTTTGGACGCCATCTTGAATTCCGGGCTTAGGAGGAGAAATTCGACTTGGCACCGGGCAGATTCGGATCCAGCATGCTCAAATTAAGTTAAAATCGCCCGGTGCCAAAATGCATCAACATTTGCCGTTGAACTCATTTTAGAGCGTCTTTTCAGGGAAAAGTCGTCCTATCTATTTAACATTTCACTGTCTGGGTGTGCTGGTGCATTATCCATTAAAAGCACAGCTGTCATTAAACCATGTTTCACTAATTCTTTTTTTTACTGCGGAGCAAAAATATTGTGTAACTACTCACAAAATAATTTAGAATCTATCCATGCATTTTTCTGTGTTAAATATTTCACTTGCATGCATGTTTACATTCTTAAATCGTGGGTTTAGGGATGGGCGATATTGCGATACGTATTTCGACATTATTGCGATATAGGCCTACAACACACGCGATAGTGTTATCGCAATGATTTTCGTGTTTTGCGATCATCGCAGCTTTGAGCTCATTTTGGCAGTTTCCCAACGTTGTCGACAATTTCGCTGAATTTGACCAATTTTGACGTTCAAATACACCGTTTTAATCATTTTTTGCCAGTTTTCCAGTTGTGCAAGCCAAAAGTCTCTAGTTGCAACCGTTCTGAAGTTATTTCTAATAAACCATCTAATCTACATTTTTCAACAAACATGGCCTCCAAATGGATAAGAAAAATTGCTACTCGCCGCTGATTTTAACAGGACTATTGTTTCCACATTAAGTCCTGGTCTGTCGATTAATTAATATCAACATTTTCACTTCTTATAAATCACTTAACTATGCATAAAATGTTCGCATTCTGTACACCGTTTTGTTTAGGAAATGTATTTTTTTGTTCGTATGGCTTTTCTGGCGAGTGCGGCTTGTATGGTATTTCAAATATTAAAACATTTGAAAGTACTTAATTATTTTGAATAAATAAGAATAAATTTTTTACATAATTTTGTATTAACATGACACTAACTAGTCCTATTATGTATGTGACGTAGTATTACTAGGCCTAAACATGTATAGTTTAAGTAGGCTTACTGCAGGAGTAGAGCTGTTATGACCAATTGATCAAATTAAAACAGCTTGGCCTACACGTTTAGAAATATCGCAATAATTGCATATCAAGGTGCTGCAATAATCGCGTATTCGAAATTTCATTATCGCCCATCCCTACGTGGGTTGCGACTTTTGCCTATGATGGCAAGTGGTAGGCAGTGATTGCCAGGTGTGTTTGCACATGCAAGAACGGTTAAAAGATCTTTCATCATTTTTCACTCTGAAGCTGTGGTTTCATTTTTAGCAGAAAGAAGTGTTTTTGAAGGTAAAGTATTCCAATATAGTCCTGTTTCATCACAATTGTACATTTGGTCAGCTGTTAAATCTTTAATTTCTACAATTTTTTAAGGTTTTCAATAAATTTCTTTGATTTTTCGGTATTTGCTGACAATTTCCTCACTTCAATGCTTAATTGACTAATGCTATGCCTGTTCTTAAAACGTCGTAACCCAGCCTCTGCTAACTTAGAAATTTTGATTGTTTCCAAGCTTTCACACTGAATATTTGGGCTTTCTCCTGTATTATGGGAGCAGAAATCGGGACACCTTCGCTTCTTTTTTAACAAAATCACGTGTAAAGTCTTGTCAAGCTTTTCATCTTCTGCCATTTTCGAGGTGCATATTTTAATGGATCCTTGCGTAATTTCCAACGTGGCTGCAAAACTTAAAATTTTATCGCTCTCCCGCTATAACTGTCCTTTAATGCCAACAAATCAGTTGGAATGGTGTTTGGCGGGGGCAATGATCTCACGGCCCCCCCTGCTAATGAGTAACCACACGCTATCGTGGGTGACTAGCTTCCGCTATCTTGGCGTGGAGCTTTCAGCCGACCTTTCGGACGATGGCCACCTAAGAAAGGTCCGGAGAGAATTCTGCAGGGCGGCTAACACCGTGCTTCACACTTTCAGTTTTGCTTCTGAAGAATGCAAACTACAGCTTCTGAAAACCCGTACAACTGGCCTGTATGGCAAGGCTAATTGTCTCAACTTCCGGAAAACAACTGCGAAGGAGCTTGCCATTGTCTACCATGGAGCTATCAAGAGAGTTCAGCACTTAACTCGGCAAAATCACAATCATCAAGCTTGCCGGGATGGCAAGATGTTCACGCTCGACCTCGCGGTTTTTTTGAAGCAGGCTAACCTTTGGGGAGCTATTCTTGCATCTGGCAACAGGCTGGTGAAGGCGTGCAGGGGTGGTCCCGAAGGTTGGGGCAGCGGACTTGGAGGCACGGTTGCTAAAGGTCTGCTTGCACTTGGTGGTTGGTGTGAGTTGAGGTCACCAACGGACCTGAGGTCTCTGCGGCAGCGTGCTCACGATCATGTCCAAGGCATGGCTGTCCTACAGGATTCTGAGGGCAATCTGCTGCCCTAATTTCCTTGCCCTGGGGCTATGGTTGTCCCTCACCTGTTCCTCCTCATCTCTTATATTGAGTTTCTGTTGTCAGTTATGGTTTGGTTTTATTCTAAGTCTGTACCTTGTGTACGGTAAATATATAAATAAATAAATAAATAAATAAATATAATCACTAATGTAGAGACTACCAATTCGTTTACCACAGTCAATTTTTTTACACCAACACCAAATTTTAATTTCTTCACAATCTCCAACTTCTTTTCGATGTTCAAAACTGTTTTCATTTTGGGGTATTTTTAGTTTGATTTTTAAAATGAAGAATTTAAAAAATGATTTTCGAAATACGGCTGCAATTGCATGAATGAACGAGTCACGTGCTGCTGGCTAATGGTGCTGCTTGGAAGGACGAGTTTATTGTGCTTGGTAGATGGAAGCAAGGTTGCTCAACGTTGAGTGAATCTGCCTGTGGTGAGGGAAAGTGCAATCGGAGAGAAATAAAAGATAAACAGTTTCCACTGACCAGCTACAGGTAAACAGGAACAGCAACTACGTTTTCATTTATTCTTGAGTTAATTTTTTATTTGTGCGAGATGGATTTCTGTCTATTCAGAGGCAAAAAAACAATAAATAAAACGCTATTTGAGAGGTTCGGTTGACTGAGTGTTTCGGATAATTGATGGTCGGAAAATCGAGGTTCTACTGTAGTCCGATTTCATTTGTCAGGTTTTAACACACTTCACTTGCACTTTGCTGTAAAGGAACCATATGTATAAAGAAGCATTTTTTGGCACACTAGGTTGTTTGTTATAAAGAGAGCCTACCGTATTACTGCTATAAAATATTGATGATAATAAAAGATTTATTTTTTTCAAGGAAATTAATTTTTTAGTGTGTTACTCGTCCTCAATTAATTTTGTCAGAATGTATGGGTGTTAAAGAGTAGCCAACCAATACACACGTTTTCACGCACTTGGGCTCCGGTCATCTGATTTTTTAAAATTTTCATCGATTTTTTTTTAATTTTATTGCTTTTTTTTTTATAAGTAAAAGGTGATGGCAATTCAAATACACATCATTGGTTGATCTCTAGTTCTTAGAAAACTTTCACAAATAAAGGTTTTTATGGGTTGTGGACATTATTTTTGCTAAAACAGTGTCAAATTAAAACATGGTTCTTTATACAGAAGGTTCCTGGTTTTACAGGTATTTTTAGGTTGGGTGCAATAAATAAAATCTAGTAACTTACCCAATTTGTCACCACTAAGGTCATTCACTTTCTTCTCTAAATCTTCTGCTTTGCTCTGTTCAGCAATGAAGTCACTCCGAAGAGTTGTAAGATTTTCATTTAACGCACTTATTTGCATCTCGTACCTTGCTTCTTTCTGTTCCTTTTCTAGCCGTAGTGCTTGGTGAACTGACTGAAGTTTCATCTGTAGTAGAACAATATATGCCATCACCATGTTGCCCTACTAAAGGAAAATATTTCCACAAAATCGACAACATGTATTCGGCAACACAGAAACCTGGGTGTAAAAATCTAGTCGCCAGTTGACTTGGCTCTTGTTATTCTGAGCACTTCACATAGTAGTAAAGAAAAACGTTTTGGCGCCTTATAATTTACAAATTCTACAAATTACAAATTTATAATTCTACAGTGAATGACACAATTAAAATGTCAAAAATAACCTAGAATGTTCCTAAACAAAAACGTTAATTTTCTGGCCCCTATGAAGGCCGGCTAAAATTAGTTTTTTTTATTTGCCTACAAAACTATACAATACCTGTCAATTTTTGCATTGCGTTCTCAATGCTGTGCTTAAAGCTGCGTGGATACTGCCAGCTTGGTAACCCAATTGCGCATGGGTGGTGCAGCCCTCCTCTAAAAACGGCTTGCCACGAAGGCTCACCAGTCACCACCTTTTGTTCTCTCTCAATATGTCAGAAGGTGACTCAAGAGGGGAGGTTGGGTGTCAATTTTTGCATTGACAGCAGACCTTGTCAAATTAGGTGGCGGGCACCTTCTGAGCAAGTTCCCTATGGTTACAAAGCTGGCTTCCCCTGGAGTCAGACTCCCCGAGCAATGGTGTTGGTTTTTGGAAGACTTTTTTTTGAAAGGATTCAGGTGAATTTCGATCTAACTATTCCCTTTATGGGATTAACTTTAATTTTTTATTTATTTTTTTTTAATTGAAGGAGACGATTTCTTCTGTTCAGAGGGGAAAGAGGGATTCGTCATTAGTTTGAAGAGACAAAATGAAGCCTCTTTTCTGTTGTGGATCCGTGGGTTTTCATGGTTTGAGATTCGGTAATTGCGTGTTTGAAAATGGGTTGAATGTTAATTTCAACTTGTTGAGTGTAGGTGACTATTTGCTTGCATCCGTATGGGAATCCCGGGTTCTAGTGGCATTTAATCTTCATGAGGTGTCGAGGAAAGAAGACCTTTTCCGGCCTTGATCTGAACTTTGATTCTTTACGTGGGTTTAGCCAAGAAAGAGACCAGTTGTTGGAGGAACAACAGCATCACTCGTCTTGTTTTCCAATACAAGGGAGCACTGGGCGAAAATTCACGAAAGGAGGGGCAATCGACTCTACACGTGGAATCTAGCCACGAGAGAGACTTGGCAGGAAGAAGCCACGGCATTCATCTTGTCTCCTGGAAGCAGAACACTTAGAGAAATTTGCACAGGGCTACAACAGAGCACTGACGGAAAATCATGAAAGGAGAGGTAATTGACTATACACGAGGGTTCAAGCCACGACATGCTCTGCAGGAGGGAGCCACGGTAGTCGTCTTGTTTACTGGATGCTGGATGCTGGGCAAAATCAGCACAGAGCCGCAGAGAGCACTGGGCAAAAATCCAAGAGAGGAGGGGCAGCCGACCCTACAATGTGGGTTCTAGCCATGAGAGAAACGGGTCGCTGAAGGAAGCAGTGTTATTCGGCTTGTCTTTTAGAGGCTGGATGCTTTGCGAAAGCAGCACAGGGCTGCAAAAGAGCACTGGACAAAAACAACGAAATTCGTTTTGTCTTCTGGAGGCTGGATGCTTGGCGAAAGAAGCACAGGGTTGCAAGAGAGCAATGGGCGGGATTCGTGAAGGGAGAGGCAACCAACTCTACACGTGGGTTCTAGCCACGAGAGAGAAATGCTACAGGAAGAAGCCACGACATTCGTCTTGTCTGGATACAATGGTGGTGATTTCATGATCAAGGCGTGACAAGAAAGGGTGCATGGGTGTCTTGGATAAAGTTGTAAATTTTAAACTCGCAGTCGAAGCCAAAGCCTGGACCACCAGCGGTGGACATCGTTCAGAGATGAAGAAAACCTGGGGAACCAGTTGGTGAGGGCAAAAGTGGTACCGGATGAATGGAACAAAAGACGCCAGACATGGTTTCCAAGGGGTTGAGGATGGGCCAGCAGTCTCAAGACGAGCGCTTGGAATTGGAAAAAGGATTGATGGAGTTGCTTTTTTTTTTATTGAATGGCAGCGTCATTTGCTGGTTTCGAGATGCGTCCAATTTGAGACAATTCATAGTGGACGAACGGTTTCGCTTAGTCATTGAGGCGACAATACTAGTGGTAATCCCGATTCAGGATGTTGATAAATCGGTGTGTGGATGAGAGAGTGGCATGGATCAAAGTGCCAACTAGTGCACGAAGGATTGAAGTTTGTTGGCGTGTGATCGTTGTTTTTCTTAGGTGAAGAGGCGCCGAGAGTTGTGAAGAAAGTGTTCCATGGAAGGAAGAACACCCTTGCGATGGAAACTGGAGGGGTCTAGAAGTTTGTTGGATGACCCGTTTTATTTGGGATAAAAGGCTAAGGCCGGTATCGGGAAGGCCGCAAAGGCCAGCGGCCAGAAGACCGCATCGTGGGGTCGTATTTTGATGGTTGCAGAGTTTACTTATTTGAAGGACAGCAAAGCTCTTGGGGTTTCTTTTGTTTTTTGCTAAATGGACGAAAAAAAGTTCGGCAAAAGAAAAACATAGTGTGGTTTCCAAGGGCGGCTTATAGACGGGGATCGGTGAGCCAAAGAAAATGGTGGAGTGGCAAACGCTCACCCCAGCTCTTGGGCAAGAGGAGCTGATAGCCTGATGCGAAGTCGACGAAAGAAACCCTATAAAAGGAATTCGACGAAAGAGCTTGCCGTTGTCTCCATGGAAGACTATAGATCGAAGATTAGTTAGCCAGAGATGACGGTGGATCGGAAGAGCTCTCCCGAGCTGTTGGGCAAGATGAGCTGATGATCCGTTGTAAACTCGACGAAAGAAAACTAGATGAAAGAGCTTCACGCTGTCTACAAGGGTGAACGAAGTTCAGTTAGCCACAGACATCTCCCGAGTTGTTGGCGAGAGAGACTGATGGTCCGTTGCGGGAACATTGGTGTTATCCAGCCGGTAGCAAGAGGGCACAGCCGCCCGCTACGGAGTAGCTGAAGACATCAGCGGGCGAAGAAAGAGTTCTGTTTGTATGGCTTTGGACGTAAACTCTCCCGGGCCAGGAGTGAGAGGGAGCCCCAGTTCACCGGCAAACGCAGCAATCATCAAAGAACAAGAGAAGTTTAGTGAATCGGGGATTTGACGAAAGCTCTCCCGAGTTGTTGGCGAGGATTGGAGTGTTAGCTGCGGAAAAGCTGCAGACATCGGTAGACGAAAGAAGTGTGGTCGTGCGTGGAGTTGGACGTAAACTCACCCAACAATTGGCGAGAGGGTTCACCTTGTGTGGTTGGAAGACAACGGGTGGGCGAGAGGCGGTCAGAGGCGAAAGCTCTCCAGAGCCCAAGGGCGGGAGATTCAGTTGGCCATATGGAGATGGTGGCTAATGGAAAACTGACAAAAGACCCATGGACGAGTATGAGAAAATGGATGAAAGCTCTGCTGAGATGGAAGGCTGGAGGTCCGATGGTCCGGTAAAGGCGATGTCGTGGATTGTGGGTTGTTTTCGTGCCGTGTTGACGAATGAACAAAATGAAGGGAGTGGAAGACGACGTCCGTCATGAACTTCACTTAAAGCATGGGTTGTAGCCATGAACGAGGCGAGCAGTGGTGTCAGCAACACCATTCGACTTGATTTTTTCACTCGGTACGCGAGACCAGTCATGAACGAGACAAGGTGGAAATACCCTCCGTTTTAAAAACATCATTCAAAACGTGGGTTTTAGCCACTAATGAGACGAGCAGGTGTTAGCAACACCATTTGGCTTGATTCTTCACTTGATACGCGGGTATTAGCCACTATCGAGATGAGCAGCTAGAGTTGAAGATGTCTTGCATCTTAAAAACTTCTCAAAACGTGGGTTTTAGCCACGAATGAGACGAGGTGTTGTTAGTAACCCATACGGCTAGTTTCTTCACTCGATACATGGGTGTTAGCTATGATCGAGACGAGCTGCAAGAGTTGAAGGTGCCAAACGTCTTGAAAACTTCACTCAAAACGTGGGTTTCAGCCACGAATGAGACGAGCTACCAATCATCTTGGAGAAGAACGAATGCATTAAGCCACTGTGGTTTGGTGGTGGTGGTGAAATGCGGCGCCAGACGTCTCAACTGGCGGTAGCACAGCTATATAGAAAATTCGGACAAAAGACAGTAACATTGGTGCTTGTCATGAACACCGCTTGCTGCGGGGTTGGCAGGACCAGCTGGTGGTAGAATGCGAGAAGACGAAAGCTCATAGAGTCCTGACAAGCATTGCTTGCTTCTGTGGCCTGAATGCGGGAAGAAGCAACGTGACTTAGAAGGAAGATGGGCCGGAATACAGACGAAAGCACAGCGAGCGCAACCGGAACATCCTCCGGGAAAAGGGTGGTGACTAGCAGACGACGGCTGGTGAGTCGGCAGCACATGCGACGAGATGAAAACGGAAAACTCAATGAAAGATTTATGAGCCGAACGTCGAGTGAACCGCAACTCAGAACGTCCTCCGGGATAAGGGGTAGTAGCTAGTAAGCAAAATGACGAAAGAAGCACGACCGGGAACACCGACAACATTCTGGTCAATGACCGATGAGCGGCCGTTGTCGGCAATTCATTCATAAGAAGGGGCTTAAAAGAGAGACGAAAGACAAGGAACAGCGTGACCGCAACATGGGTCGCTTCAGAATGAAAGATGGTGAGCCCTCGTGGCAAGCCGCTTTTATGGAGGAGGGCTGCGCCGTGCATGCGCAGTTGGGTTACCAAGGTGGCGGAATCCACGCAACTTAAAACCCAAGGATGAAACACAGCATTGAGAACACAATGCAAAAATTGACAGGTATTGTATATTTTCCAGCGGCAGTAAGAAACACAAATTGCAGCACTGCTTAAAATTAGTCATCCTAAAATACTTACCTTCGGTAAGTGCTTTCTAAAGTCTTTTCTTTTTGATATTTTATGCTCGAAATAAATTTAAACCATTAAATTCCAATTTCAATCTTACTCAGATTAGTTCAACTAATCTCCCACTAGAAAAGCTGCGCTACATTCCATTAT
Source organism: Lithobius niger (assembly GCA_023313725.1). NCBI lineage: Eukaryota > Metazoa > Arthropoda > Chilopoda > Lithobiomorpha > Lithobiidae > Lithobius > Lithobius niger. The sequence continues at coordinate 148,961 of JAHWFP010050046.1, read as the reverse complement.
AATGTGAGCATAGCATCCAGTTTAGTCCTATCACTTTGAACCTTTGAATTTTACGCGGAAACCACCGGGTTCTGCGAAGCAGAGAGGTCGGGTGGGTTCTACTGTACTGATGGTAAATATTTTGGGATAGTAAAAAGAGAGAATTGCCAGCCAGCAGTTAAAATCTGTTTCTATAGCATAAATGAAAATTTACATTACCTATAATTTTAGCATTTTATAAAAGCTTTTTCCCTCTAGAGATTTAATTGAATTTTAGCAAATCACCAGCTCGCAAACCTCGAAGTGTAGTCCTGCACTTCCCTCCATTTTATACGAAAGTGTTAAGTACGCGTTCAACTCCTCTTTTATTCCTCTAATGTCATCATGGTGGTGACTCAAGAAGCTAGGTAGGGCAGGTATTGGTAATGTGTATTTTCTTTTATGCAATAGAAACAGAATTTAATCGCTGGCCGGACAATTCTTTCTATTGCTATGAAAATGTACATTACCTCTAAATTTTAGCATTTACAGTAGACCTCGTCAATTGGTGGAGCACTTGACGGGTTCCCTTAGGGTTAGAAGCTGGTCCTTACAAAAGTCAAAGTTATGCACATTATCAAAGTTAGATTAAGTTAAACAGTAGTCAGGATCTCTTCCCAGAATTGGTGGCCCTGAAAAAGGCCATTGCTTTTCTTTAGCGCCTTGGCGGTGACCGACACTTCTGGCTGTGATGATGGGTCCCAGTTCATGAAGTATATCTGCATGGGCAGTCATGTACCTGAAGTAGTGCGATGTGAAGACTGACGCAGTCCTCCACGATATGGCTTTCAGAATCTTAGGAATGGGGATGGTGTTGTGGAAGGCCCAAGAAGTTGAGATGGCTCTTAGCTTGTTTGCTGTTACTCTGAATTTGTTGTCATGGCAACTGATGTTTGAAGTTTCGTAAGCGTTAGTTATTACTGTCTTAATCCAATTTGCAATGATTGCCGGTGAAGTTTCGCCCAAGTTCTTTTTGAATGGCAAGAAGAGTTGGTTTCTGCCTTTATGAATTTTCGGGTTCTGACCGTGCAGAGACATTTTCCGAGTTCATCTCCCGTGATATTGGTGAGAGCAGGAATGATATTGGTTTTGTTGGTTCGTTTGGTCTTTGAGTTTCAGCTCTAAATTAATCTCTTGTGGTCAAGGAGACGGCCTTGTAATCTTCATGAAAAAATAAGTTAGTAGGGTCCATTGAGAGGGCATGTTGTTCGCTGCATCGTAAGGTTGAAGCTAGATTTACCAGAAAGACTATTTTTCTCGTTAAAAGGTGAATGTTGCAGCTTGCCAAGCGTTGATAAGGTTCCGTCAGGAGTGAATTCAAAACTAAGGAAAGGTCACAGTCTGGGAATGATTTTCTGGTTGTCGGTTTTTCAATCTCGAACGACTTTATCAAAGTAGAGATGTGATAAGTCCTCTTAAAGAGTTGTTCTTTCCCAGCAGCTTTAAAAACAGAATTTGGAGCAGAATGGTGTGCCAAGATGGTGGATCCTTTTAAACCCGAGTCGAAGAGGTCAGCGAAGTAACTTAACAGGTCAGCTAAAGAGGGAGTGATTGGACCGACTTTCCGCAGGTGATACCCATGAAACCACTTCTGTTGGAGTCTGATTGCTTTGCTTGCAATTCTGCCAGGTTCCTTGGGTTGTCTATCATCAACAGTTTTAGGAGTTGAGGGAACCACAGAGCCGATGGCCAGTTTTGAGCAACTACGATGAACATGTCCGTTGTTTTTTCTATATTTTGCAAGATCTGTGGGAGAAGCTAGAATGGTGGGAACATGTATCAGAATAGGCTTGTCTAAAGTGTGCTGACAAGGTGTCAACTGCCCAAGCTTCATTGTCTGGGACTGGACTGATGAAATGGGGATGTCTGGCGTTGTACCTTGTGGCATATGTCCACCATTGGAGTATCCCAAATGGCAAACGGATATTTGCAAATGGATGCTTTGAGTCCACTCTGCCGTAGTTGGTTTGTGACATCTGGAGAGAGAGTCTCCAATTTCATTCCAGTTTCCTTGGTGTGGAGGGAAAGAATCATTGTTTCCAGTTGAATGCAAAGTAAAGTTTGAATACCACCGAATTGATTTCGTGCAGGTTTCTGGACTTTGTTCCACCTTCCTGCCGGAGAGACGCTACTGCTGTCGTGTTGTCTATCTGGACTTGCATTGTTTTCTTTGACACTATCCTTTTGAAAAAAACTTGAGGGCTTGCAAGACTGCCTTGAGTTTTAGAATGTTTATGTGGTCTAGTTCTTCTGCTGTCCATTGACCTGAAGTTTCATGACCACCGATGTGGGCTCCCCAGCCCTCTATTGATGCATCTATTAGTAAGGTTAAGTCTGGCTGAGGTTCGTGACTTGGAACTGTCCGAGACTGGACGTGGACGTCTGACCACCACTGAAGTGTCTTGACAGGAAAAAGTTCATCTGTGGGGTATGCTGATTCGCCTGGCTGTTGACTTGGGCCCCAAATGTCTATCCGTAATGATGAAAAGGCCGAGACATCCATATTCCATTTGAAACAAGGCTCGCTATAGAGTCCAGTTTTCCAATGAGTCTGTTTAATTCCACAAGTTTGTTCTTTTGCTTCAGAAAGAACTTGGATTGTTGTAAGTCTTTGATTTGTTCGACTGAAGGCATCACTGTTGCAGGTGAAAGATCGAACAGAACTCCTAGGGAGAGGAAGGATTCGGCTGGAGATAACAGATTTTTTAAAATTTATTCTAAAGCCTAGATGGTGAAGTCCATCTAAAGTGTTTGCCATCTGGACAGATGGAGACGTGTGTCGCCATCTGGCTTCCCAGTCATTGTCTTGGTTTGGATTTCCCACTGAAGCCAGGGGAGGAGTAACGCTTTCTTTGCTCGAAAGTGAAATTGTGGCTCTTGTCGACTTCTCTTCCTCAATATGACGACTTTCCACGAAAGGACTGTTTATTGTAGTTCCGATTCTGGTTAAACCCATCTTGTGAAGACTGATTCTTTGATTTGTTCTAGTCGTTCTTATAACCTTGTTTGGGGAAGGAATTGACAAGTTGTTTATCTGAATGTTGGGACTATTGTTTAGGTTTCTTTTCTTTAGGTTTGCGAGCAACATCCAGATGAGGGGGCCAACTTGGGGATTAGACCTCTGAACAACATCTCAGGCTCGTGGATCGGTTGGTTGCGAAGCTCTTTGTTTCGCAGAATTGTTGAGATTAGGAGCTGATTGCAGGGCAAGTTCACACAACAAGATCGTGGAGTTGAAGAGGGCTCTTGTAGCCAATTCATAGAATGGAAAGTGGCGAAGCAAGCATATTAAAAAAACTAAACGCTTAGCTCCCACTAGGTTCGTCTCCATTGCAAGCTTCTCACAGAGGGCATTGGTGGCAGTGCTGAGAACGTCAGCTTGTGATCTGGTTCTAAGGCCGAAACGTAGTATCTTGTCGTTATCCTTGAGAATGGTCGATTGAACTTGCTACCTCCTTTGGAATTTGCATGCTTATTCTTAAGTCGAACTGGCTTTGGATGACAGAAATCCCGATTGGGAGTAAGTCTCAAAGTATTTGGGCTTCGCCAAGTCACCACCAAATGGCTTAAAAAAATCAATTTTCTTTCCCAGGGCGAGGCGGGGGTCCTTGTTAAGTTCGAGAGGTTCACCTTTCCCTCTCAGGAGGCCTCCGTTACGAAATAAGGTTGTCAGAAGTGTTGTTCACCGATTTCACACCGTGTTTCCTGGGGATGCACTCTCCTAGGTCGAAACCAAATCCAATGATGAGACCACGATTATTTAAAAGGTGATTTTCATTTGAGGGTTTAAACAAGCAGCTGTCGGGGATTACATCTTTAACAGTTTTAAGCATTTAGAAAGTGTAAGTCTGGATGGATCAATGCTGTCACGGGTGATGGATGCATTATTGAAACTGGCATGTTTCGATAACGTCGTCTGACTCATAATGGCTTCGAGGCATGAATCGCCATCAAATTCATCAAAATGACTAGCCTTTTACTTTTTCCTTTATTGCGTTGTCTTTTGCACTTTAATCTATGGTCTTTCGCGTTACACTTTATCACTCTTATTGTATGCTATCTTTAGCTTCCTCTATCCTCATTCTTCACCAGGTCGTCTTGAGCGTTGGATGTCGTAATTTTTCAAATTCTCACAGTATCATGTGTTTGCGTATTTTTAAAAATCAATCATTTAAAGTGGGTGTATCTTCTCAAACTTCTCCAACGATACATACATGTATCGAGCCATTAATGAAAAAAATTAACAATAAATTCTATAGACCGATTTAAACAAGGTTAGCAATTGGTGCGACACTAGGTGAATAAAACTAAGACCAAGTTGCAACATATCTCACAAGAAATGACGCTAATCCTGGGTATTCCATAAATGGCCACTTATTGCAAAATGTCGCTACTATGTTCTGTCTTGGGGCAACACTTGACAAAAAGTTGTCAGACCAGCTCCAGGGTATTTGTACTGAAGTCAATAGAGAAATTAAATTTGTCTACAGGCTTCTTAAACAAGCTAGCCCCCAAGTTCAGGAGACTGTTTTCAATACCATACATAGCACGTCCTAAATTAGAATACCGCAGTGGTGTATGGGAGCCCACAAAAAGACTAAATTACCAGGGCCTGCACCTGGTTAATTTTAGTTTTTATTGCCTATACATTACCTGTTTTTTATAGCAGTTCCCCCCTTTTGCACTTAATTCCCCTAGAAAGTTGAAAGTTGTCTTCCCCGCCAGGCTCGTAATTCTGCGCATGCGTGGCCTGGGCCAGCTTATATAAACTCTGTGCAGTGGTCCATCCTCATCTTTCTCCTATATCCAGAACCTAGTTCAATGGAGGGGAGGCTGGGTGGGTTTTAGGTATTGTACGTTTTCGTATAGGCAATAAAAACTAAAATTAACCAGGTGCAGGCTCTGGTATTTTAGACTTTTTATAGTCGATGAAAATCGACATTACCTGTTTTTATAGCAGACTTCGTCACCTAGGAGGAGGGCTAGGTTCGAGTCACCCGCATTACGAGCCGATGCCCCCAAGGAACAAGTCCCCGTGAAGACAACCCAGGATCCGCAACCATGCTCACAACGTGGTGGGATTTGGATCACCAAGGTTGCCGATCTGGAGGACACATCTCTTCCGATTGAAAGTTGTGCCCGTGAGGTAAGAGACTGGGATATTTTTTTTCTGAGGTCGCAGCTGGTGAGTCTTAACAACTAGGGAGTACAAGATATAGAATCAAAATAAACTTCGAAACCTGCTTACCTTGTTTAGGGATGAAAGGTGGTGCACAATACCAGACGTAGCTAGGAAGGCATGGTGGATCGTGAAACACTGTGGTAAAGTTAGCCGTCAAACATGGTGGGCTAGGGAAGCTTGAAGTGAGCTTCAGAAAGTAGAAAATGTCCCCAAGTTGACGGATGGTGGAGTGATGGATGCAGTACAGCAGTCGGAGAGCAGAATCGGTAGAGCACGTAAAGAGGAACAGGCGTCCGTTATTGATGGAGTTGAACTGGGAAGCAGAGGCGTGATGCCTGGAATGGAGAGAAGCAGCGATCGAAAAGTGGCAGGGGATCGAGGTGAAAGTGTCAGATAATCCGGAGAGCCAGGTGAGAAGATTGTGTAATGGACGTCGAAGTTAGCATCCAATTCCTCAGAACAAGAGAAACTGTTCCCGACTGCTGCTTGCAGGGGAGAGAGAGAGAGGACGGCGCACGGGTTGCGAAGATGAAGGATCGCCAAGGAAGCAGCAACCGACGGGAGAGCTTCTTGGAACACAGAAAGACCGTTGAAATGAAGGGAATAGCGGAGAGGTAGGGGCCGTCGATCCTAATGGGATTGTCGTAACTGGTGAGGGTAGCAACGGACTGCCGATGGGCCGAAATCCTCTTTCCTGTCCTCCCGGTGGAGAATCATCCTTTCGAGGTAAAGGCGGTTGGCTAGTGGTGGGTGAGGATGGTCTGTGATGCCGGAATTCCCCCCTCCGTTCCTCTGCTGGAAAGTGTGAGGAGTTTCGGGAAAGTGGCGGATGGAGGCACCCGTGGTGGCCGGAGCGCAACGACGTGGGAGGAAGGGGCGCAGCTAGATCGTCGAGGTGGTGCTCGTTGGGAAAGGTGAAGCCAGCGGATCGGAGCAACCGATATCGCACATCCCGGCATAATAGTTGGAAGAGAAGCTTCAGCTTTACAAGAAGGTAAGGCAGCATTTGGTAGGACCGGCGGAACGACATCGCATGGAGGTAACCCTGGAGTCAGAGATGGCTAAAATAACTAGGGAGTCCATGGTCTGATCCACGCGGAGCGCGGACGAAGCGTTTCGTCTTGAAGCGGAGAGGATTGGGAAATCGTGCTCGAGGGCGTTCACGCGGCCTAGGAGAAAGATGAGTATGGACCGCTGCGCAGAGTTCATACGAGCTGGTCCAGGCAACGCATGCGCAGAGTTACGAGCCCGGCAGGGAAGACAACTTTCATCTTTCTAGGGGAATTAAGTGCAAAAGGGGGTAATGCAGATGTTTGTCGGCTATAAAAAGTATCTGTCGGATTGTCCGGAGAGAGTGACGCGGAGAGCATCACAACATATCTGTCGGATTGTTCGGAGACAGAGATGCGGAGAGCAGTGAGAATGGTCACTGGTGACTACAGGAGAGAGACCTGTGTCACTGGAATGTGCAACAAGATGTTGTGAAAGAGGAAAAAATCCATAGATTGCAACCGTTTTTCGCATTTTAAATGGAAGCTCTATTATAAATCCTCTTGACTTATGTGTGGTGTGGTGCCCCCAACTTTGTGGGGCGCGGTGACCACTCCAGCCTCTGATTTGCTTCTGTGGCACCTGTGGGCTTTTTTCTTGTTATTTTTTTATTTTTTTTTTATCATATTGCCTGATTGCTTCTTAGGTCGTTGCAGGTACAGTAGAACCTCGATTTTCCGAACCTCGATTATCCAAACACCTTTTATTATCCGAACTCGCAGTTTTACAAAATAATTCTCATATTTGCCATTTTTTAGAGAAGGAATAAGCATTGACTTTGCTTTATTTATGTTCCTGGAGTCATTTCATGCAAAATTTTCTAGTCAGTAGTGATATACAATCAACCATAGTTCACAAACACTAAAACAGAGTAAAGGAAAAAAAGTCGTCTTGTATTTTGCATGTAAAATGGATTATCCGAATTTTGAATTATCCAAACACCCTTCGGTCCCAGTTAGTTCGGATAATCGAGGGTCTACTGTATTCCAAATAAATAAATAAGGAAGTTGAATGTTTTTTCACAACAATGGAACATAGCACGATTCTTACTTTGAAGCAGAACACTTAGTTAAGCGCTCACTTTTGTAATTCCGGCCCTGTAGCAATTTGGCATTTCATTGTTAAAAGTGAGCCGAGGTGTTGAAATCTTGTGCTAAAAGAGTAGTCTTGCATGCTATTATCGAGTTGCTAGGTGTGGTGATTGATAAGTCCGAAAGCCAGAAAAGTACCCACGACAACTGGTTCAACATGGTTCAAAACTTACCAGTTCCTCTTTGGCTTCTTTACTTGTTACTTGAAGTGTTTCTACTTGTCTATGAAGGGTTTCTTTTGTCAGCTGATGACCACTTTGCTCCTGCAGAAATTCAATGGTGGATGTAAAGGTTGCTCAAAAGTAAGCTAAAACTGGCAAAACAAAGTAGTTGACTTACATTGGTTAGCTGCTCTGTCAGCGAGTCAAGCTGGTTTTGCATTTCAACCTTTTGATTAATTAAAAGTTCTCGTGCAGCTTGCAATCCTGTGATTATCTGTAAAAAGTGTATAGAATACCCGAGCATTGCATAATTATCAGTTTATCCAAAGAGTCAGTTACAAAACTAACAAAAACAACTTGGGCTCTAATAATGTATTTTTTTTCTTCACTGTTAGCTCACCATAATACTGATGCGTGGGGTGACACGTGTCTGTGGACAATTGATTACCTCTGCTATGAACTAAGCTGGCGGCTAAACATTAATGGTTGCATGATGAGCAACTTGGCTTCTCTATTACAGTACTCTGCAACCTTCACCATGCTTGCTAACAAAGTCCTATTATTTTTTTCTATTAAATCACAAGAGTCCACTGTGAAGCTTTGGAAGCAACATCAGATGGTGTTGCAAGAGAAAAATCTGTTAACACCACATTATACAAATGCAATGAATAGTATTAAGCCTAGGAAAATAAAGCGCCAAACTGGCTAGCTAGGAGAAATTGTCACTTCAAGCAATTAAGAGAACAAAAAATATCATTTCACGGCGCTTCTCACTGCTAGGGAATTAAAAAAAATAACCAATGCAGAAACTGGCACAAAAAGTTGTCTGTGCCCATTCTTAAGTTTATACCATGTTAATAAGCTTTATGGTCGATTATAACTAACCTGCTCATTTTCATTACGCTCTTCTGCAACTCTCTTTTCGATGTCAAGCAATCTTTTTTCTGCGTCACTACATTTTTCTTCAAACTCAGAAAGAGACTGCTGCTTTGTGAACAGCTCCGTCTCTAATGAGGCCTATTATAAAAGATAGTTTACCAGTTAACCAGAAATAGTTTATCAGAGGAAAAGTATACACACTTACGATTACACTTGATTCAAAGGAAGGGGTGGGGGAATTACTGTCCTGTTCTTTTTCATTTTACTTCTTTGAATCCATCTAGCAACAGTGTATCGCCAAGACCAGCAAGAAGTGAAACAGTAACAAACAAAAAATGCTTTTAAAGATAGCGAGGAAATTCTAAGCACTTTGCCGAAATTGGTAAAATTGTTGTCCACCAAGGCAATTCGGACGATTTATTTGTTCCAAGCTGAATGCAAGGTGTAAACCCTGGTCGTTCATACATAAATTTGAACTGCTGCTACCACAAAGTAGATTCAAATAAAGAATACAACTTCAGATACTAGTCACCTTGCTAGTTAAGTCACTATAATGCTAGACAGATCTGAAAACATTAAATAATTTATGCTTTAAATAAGCAAATCCAGGAGTACTGTGTGTCAAAAGTTTGGCAAGCTGGAGGTTTGCCAAAAGTGTTTACACAATTTGCTCGTAATGCATTTGAAAACTTTCCAAGCTACGAAAGCAACACTACTTTAGTCTCCTAACACCTATGTTAATGCCCACTATGCCATTTCAAGCGCGGTTAGCTTAACCGCTTGTTAAGTCTTCACACAGAGTCACAGGGTTGGTAATAACAACCTATTGTAGCTTAGCATGGATGCATTCGACTGGCTGTTTAGCTTACCAATTTTTATTGAGCTTTAAAATTTAAG
>JAHWFP010050046.1:78256-139283 GCA_023313725.1 Lithobius niger | reverse complement strand
TGAAAGACCTAAAACTCTTTTGGTGGTGCGTAGTTATTGGTGAGTCACCAACATGGCCATGCCACAGCGAATTGAAAAAATTAATAATAATGATATAGGGATCGACCGGATACCGTTTTGCCGGATCCGGGTCGGTTCTGGATAATTTGATGTCAGTGCCGGGTCGGTTCCGGATCTAGGTGCCGGATCCTGACCGGTACCGAATACCGGGTAATTCACACACAAAAACGAAATAAAGGCGTTTTATTTTCCCCCCCTTATAAGTTGCAGCTATGGTGTTGATTTTCGCTTTGTTTCATATTATTTTCTTACATTAAACACGTAGAAGTCTTACGCTATTACGAGTACCAGAATAGTATAATTGCATGTAGGCTACAGAACTGTTTTTTGCAATGTTGATGAATTCTGCAAAGTTTTTTTTGTAACAGTCAAAGCACTCATTAGGTTAATCAGTCAGAGAACATTTTTCTAGTTGAAGGATTTCTCATTGATTAGCCTACTACTTGATTTCGAAAAATAATTAGCAAAATTTTGAAATATTTGTGAAACCAGTTATGTGTAGTCCACTTATTTATTTTAGATTAAAATTATTGAATCGTGGTTGCATTAAAACTAAATCAAAATCACAACAGGTCTGTTATTTACTGCTTTAAATTGCTTTCGTTCGTTTTGTATTGCGTACAGTATAACAAAGACCGAAAGCAAAAAAAAAAAAAAGGGAACAAAATCAACATAAAAGCTGTATTTTTTTTCATTTTATGAATAAAACTGTCTCGACTCTTGCAACATGGAAGTCATCTTTGGTTTATCATGCTATTATTTCTTGCTAGTTTTTGATGTCGTCATTAAACCGTCTTACTTTTTGAATTTAACCCCTTGGTATCCAAACCCCGATTTATCGTCACTTCAAAACCGTTTCTAAACTCCCGACGCACTCTCGATTCAACGCGCCGTTTGCAAAGAAAAATCGCCATTGCATTCAATGGAGGTGTAGCCTAATTCCGACTGAATTAGGCACTTTGGCACACCTATTTTGGATTCATTTAATTTAATATCATCTTTTAATTACCTTAATTGATGTTTTTGTTGGCCGTATCGTCAAAATTGACGTGAAATTGCTTTTGTTTGCTAAAACTAGACCTTGGTTCAAGCTGTCGTTAACTCAACAATGCAAAAACGGCCGCCATCTTGGTCGCGTTGGAAAGTTGGGATTCCCCAATTTGCACGTGTATAGCACGTGATCACTATCGAGACGGGGGCCAGTCGCAAGTGACGTCATGCGAAGCGAGTCAAGGTCACAGCCATTGAAGCTAGCACGTGCGCGTCTATTGGCGGACAGCTGGCAGGGAATGAGAGCGCGATGACGGCTGTAAATAGCGAATATAAATAAGGAATAAAACAACTTTAAACTACTTCTACGGTAATAAAAACTTTAAAAAAAGGATTTCGGAAACCGTAAACAACGCTGTAATGGAGGAATAACCAGAGGACCATAATTTCAAGGTATCCCATGTACTGCAACGGAAGATGAATATTTTCATAAGCGCATTTACGTAGTCGAACTTACTTTTTTTTTTTTTAGTTACGAAAACCTACTACGATTATCCCAAGTATATTTTTGTGCACTAATTTACACTGTAATTATTACATCTGCAATTTTTTGTACCCGTAGATCGCCTAGTTATTTTACGTCGATTTATTTTACCGAGGCCTGCAACATGTTTACGGCGACAAGTTTTGGTTGTGTTGCAACCGGTATCTGGCTCAATATAATGGCCGGATCCGGATCTTGCCGGATACCGTATTATCCGGCGCCGGATCCGGATACATCCGGACTCTGTCGATCCCTAATAATGAATTATGTTCAGGGTGTACAGGGTTCTGCTGTATCAAATTTTTATCATTTACATACATTTTTTAACAAAAATAGTGATATATACAAATTTGTATAAATAAAATGAAAAATTGGATTAAAAATTAGATTGAAATTAAAAAAAATATTAAAATAACGTATCACTTATTTTTTTAAAATAGGTTTTTTGTTTCTTTGATTAACGCCAAGCCCTTTTTCTACTGGCACTGATATGACTTAAAATTTTTGTTTTCCGAATGTATCAGATTTAATTTTTTTTAATTAAAATTAAATAAAAAAAACTTAAAAAACTAGTTTAAAATAACTAGAAAATTGAAACGATTTTTTAAATTTTGCTCTGGACCTTCATTTTTAAATAGGATTTTTCTTCTTGGATTGGTCCAAGTCCTTCAGTGAAGCTGATAAGATTTAATTTTTTTTTCTTCATTTATTAAATTTAACTTTATTTTAAACTTAAATTAAAATTAAAATAACCGGCTAAATAAGAGCATGCTTGAAGATTTTTTGCAGCCCGGATGCCCAAGAGTCTTAGCAAAGCGCTGCATACTTGAAGATTTTTGCAGCCCGGAAAAAGTGCATGCACTGTGACTCCAATCAAACACACGATTTAGAAAAAAAAATGGCGGTGCAGGATCTACAAGCTATGAATCGCTAAGCAAAGGGAAACAACTTAATGATAATAAAGTCCTGTTATCCGTAAACAAACGGGGATCAACTGTAATATATCCTGCTTAGTATATTACCATCCTAGATGGGATTTTAAGGTTGTATGATGCAAACTACTCAACAAAAGTTGGTGTAAACAGGTAAGTGGCCAACTAAAAAGGCACGAAAATGTGTTAGTTGTTCATCCAAGATTCTACTATCAGGCACAGTTTTATGATGATTTAAGCTACTGAAATTAATTTTTTTGTTCTTAAGACCTCTAAGAATTCATCTCAACTATCGCATACCCCTGGAAAAGGTAAGGTAGATGACAAGATCAAGTGATTTAGTGATCTCTGCCTGTTTTTGAAAGGTAGTCAGTATCGGCCAACCAAGATAGCGGTTCCGGTACCGGTTCAGATACCATGGAACCGTACTCAGAACCGGTATCGGAATCGGTACACCACTACTATATTCTCAACATAAGCAGGCATAAATGCAAGTGAGGAAGTTCCGTCAACAATGGGGACACTTAAACTTGGGATGAAAAACCTTTGGGTTCAAACCACAGGCTGACTGGAAAAGAGAACCCCAGCCTACGTTCTTAGCGACTTTCTGATGTATAGTATACGTTACCATTATAGATTTTGTAAACACCCTCATTAATACATGAAATCAATTTTGAAAATTCGTATTGATGACACTACATTTAGTGTACCATACACAATCCAGAAATCAGTAGCGTGCACAGGCTCCCGAGAGGTGCGAGGGCAACTTTTAGTAAAAGGGCATATTTTTTCCATGTACATTGTTTTGCCTATCTTTTTAACCTTTCTTGGCCATTTTTGCCCTTTTCAGGCCTTTTTTCCCGTTTTTAGGCCTTCGTTTAGGCCTTTAGGCTATTTCTCAAGCACCGCCATACCAGCATATGGTGGCAAAAAACGCCAATTTTTACAAAAAGGGTAAGTTCCTAAAAAAGCAGGGGCACTGCCCCTCCCCCGCTGGCCCTCTCCTGTGCACACCACTACCAGAAAATTACCTTCTGCAGAGTCAATGTTTGATGTTCATCCATGGTTTTCTTCAATTCTGTATCCAATTTCAACATCTGCTGCCCAAGAACCGATTTCACCTAACCAAAGAGTAAAAGTCAAATTTCTTTAATACTATCGGAATAGTTTGCCGTTATTCCACAACTGAGGCACTTACTTGATTTAAGTCCTCGAGAGATTTTACAAGTGCTTGCTCATTTTGCCGGCTTTCTTCCATTTCTATTAACATTGCTTGATTTAACTTCTGTAGCTCAGCAAATTCCGTTTGCGATTCACGCAATCTTTTTTCAGCACCTCGAAGTTTTGACACTACTTCCTAAAAACAAATCAGAGAGAGGGTAATACAGCAATTTACTAACACGTTTTTAGCTTTTTCTGATAAGTAAAAAGTTGGGAAAAAGAATTTTTGTTGAGGAGGGTAGAAGGAAAAACCTGATAACAGCAGTTAATCTCAAATCAATATAATTCCCTCTTAACGCATTACTAAATTGGACCACATGCTAACCTGAGAGTTGACAGTATGGGCAAAAAAGAAAGGCAAAGCCCGATTTGGAATGCCTAATGTTGACAATTCATCAATCATAATTGGAACATAAACACGACACAATTAAGTAAGTAGTAGCAATCGTAGTAGTAGTAGTTTCGTTAGTGTATTGTGAAAATATTTTATTCTTTATTTTGTGTTACACTATTATTGTTGACTAATCATTGTCACGTGTAAAGTGGAAAAAGTGCCTATGAATTTTCCACTATTTCGCTTTCAACAAGACAATTGTTTTACCTACGAGAAGACACATTAACTATGGACATTATTAGTTTTAAATGTAAAACTTTCTGATCGGCAATGGCATTTAATTTTGGGTAGGCGTGGCGCTTCGTTTACTTTCCATTAGTTGTTTTGTGGGAGCTTATCAGTGCATGCTTTGCTACCACTGGTAAAATTGTGATCAGTCTTGGTCATAAATTGAGTTAACCGAAAGCAAGAAGGGGGTGGATTTTTAACAAGCATTCTTACTGGGGAGGCAGTTTCTGTTCAGGAAGTCTGCTGTAAGGATTCAGAAAAGCTATGGCAACGGTTTTCCTCTATTTGAAGATAAGTGCGTTCTGCCACAGACTCAGTTGGTTCTACACTACAAACTTTATTCCAGGCTCGGCATCATTGTTGCATACTTAGCATCAATGTTGCATACTTTGACCTGGAGGACACCACTGCTGCTAACTTACTCATGACTACTGCAAGGTAGGAAAATATAACTGAGTGAGGGGAACATGTTAGACCTAAGGTGCTCCAATGCCACGACGGTTTGATCTTGTTCTTCTCCTTTAAGAATAAGGCCACGAACTCGTATTTCCATTCAAGAAATTATATAACTGAGATGGCTTCAGAATTTATAACAAAACACCGTTATTCACGATACTGTGAAACACTACAACGATTCAAACAATGTCGCACGAGATTAACAAACACACACTTTCACTAAGATAGTCTACTAACTGCGAATTTACAACTACTAACTGTAGTCGTCATCAGGCACCTTGAAGGAAAGTTCAAACTCTGTTTACATTCCGTTTTGCAGTACAATACTCTGTTCGAATTTGTAACTGCCGCTGTCTGCTGCCCATTGTATCACTGGGCCATTATTTACACACAATCTTCCACTCAACATCGAGCTTCTCTCGCCAAGTCTTTCCCAATCAGGTGTGTCTATTGTAGTTTTCCATATTAACAATCAGAATTAACGATAACAAAATCGTACTCAATGTTCTGTGCAATTTGCAGCGCTAGAAGATATGTAACGCACTAGTAATTAAACGCAATTAGGCAGAAGTAATAGCATCCCACGGAATGCCGTCTCACATACCAATATGTAACACTCTAATGTATAATCTTCCTCTGTCCTAACTAATAAACTAAGGCTGTCCCGAGCCCATTTTTTACTGAGCCGAGCCGATGCCGGTCAAATCAGAAAATATCTGCCGATACCAATTCCCGATGCCGGTATCCGATACAGAATACCAACTTCCGATTATTTTCAAATTACGTCATTAGGCACAGCCCAAATGCAAAAAATGTGACTCTAAGATAGTTTTGTTACAAATCACACGTTTATTCCATCTGTCACAGAATTACACGAGCAATACATCTTAATGAAAGTGAAAAAAAAGTTATTCTATCCCTGTTTGCACAATTAAGTAGAAGTAGAATTACACTTCATCTTAATGAAAGCATAAAAAAGAAAAAAAGGTAGCCTATGCCAACTGTTAATTGATTAAAACATAAGCCTATCGCCAATTAACTGATCAGCCTATTTTTTTTTTATTTAATGTGGCAAAATGATGTCCTTGTTTTTTTCAGGAAAGCTAGCTTTCTGACTTTCTCTGGGTTGAGCGAACATCTGGTTGGCATAACTATATTGCTGGTTGTGCTAAAAAGTCTCTCACTGTCAGCCGATGTAGGTGGCACACACAGATGTTCCCTTGCCATACGGGAAAGGTAGGGGGGGGGGGACTGCTCCTTGTGGTTGTTCCACCAAGCAAATATGTCGGCCTCCATCCCTAATTGTGGTTGTGACAGATAAGTCTCTAAATCTGTGCTTCGGGTAGGATCGCTAGTGTTGGCTTCTGTTTGGCGGTGATGTGTCCAAATGCTCTTACGGCTGGTTTTCTTTAGTTTCTCTGGGGGAGGGTCTTCTGATGATGGTGGAGTTGGCTGTGGTGCTTCTGCAACCATCCTTTTCAAACTATCTGCTACCAGACTTTTGGCAAACGCTGCATATAGTTAGTTGGGAAGCAACAGTCCTTGAACCTTGGATCCAAGAGAGCACCAACTGCAAAAAATGGCTGTGTGTTCAGGACCTGAAAGCGTTTCTTTAACGATGCTTTTAGGCAATGCGAACAGCTTGAACTTCAGGTTGTTGTTCTTGTTCTGGCATGTCATCCAATTGACCTTCCACTAATTTAACACCTGGGATGACCATTCCAACTGTTGCCCCACCTGCTTCCAAGTTCTTTGATAATTCCTGGATTGGCTCCAATAGCTCTATCAGCTCTTCAATGGTAACCCATTCATTCTTAAACAGCTGTTCAGAAGTTGTATCGGGTAGGGTTGCTGTCAGTGCAGCTCGTTGCTCCACTATCTTGTCATCATTTCCAGCGTTGAGTTCCAACGTGTGGCCACTTCTTGAATCAAGTTGTGCACAGGAACTTTCAAATTGATTTGGTTTTGGTGCAACAGGTGGGATGCTGGGGATGAACGTTTAAAATGTCCAACAATCCCTCTACATTTTTTAAGGCAGTCTTGCACCTCCTCACTACTTGCTAGACCGTCATTTACTACTAGTTGTAGTGAATAGTGGGCACACCTAATAGCTGGTAGTTTACCCATGTTAAATGCTGCCGTAATATTTCGACCATTATCTCTAACAAACGTGACGATCTTGTCTGCCGTTATATCCCACATCAAGAGTGATTCATTCACAATATTGAGCAAGTGAGCCGCTGTATGTTTTTCTGTAATAAATGCTGTATCCAAAACAATGCAGTGGCGTTGAGTCAGTAGCACGTGATGTCCAGACATCACATGTGCAGGCCATGGATCGTGGTTTATTGGTGGTTTCAGCAAGAAATTTTTTTTTATCATTTCTTCCTTTTGATCGTACATGTTGTCTAATTCACTCGTTGAAAAGTAGGTCCGGTGGGGCATATCGTAACGGCTGTCAGCTGTAGAGGCAAAGTCACGAAAGCCTTTATCTTCAACGACTGAAAAAGGCTGACAGTCAACAACTATCATGTTCATCACTTTTCTGTTCAGCAATTTATATCTGGGATGTTCTGTGGAGTAAAAGCCCTGGTTTGCTAAAGACTGATATTGTAGGCTGTGATCTGCTGCCAGCAAATGTGCTTAGCACTGTAGGCCTCCCCTGAAACAAAATACAAAAAAAACTTGGTATCTTTTCGTATAGGCTATAGCCATACTTTCTAACTACAGGGCAACATGTTAAATCAGCACATCCTGACATTTTTTAAGTCGAAATTTTTTTTCTAAAATCATTTAATTAAAAATAGAAAGAAAAATCAAAACAATAAAACTGTACACAATTTTAGGAAACAAAAGTCCAATTCTGCATCCAAAAAAGTGATTCCGATTTTTGAAATTATTGAGTCGAAAAATACAGTTTTTTTTTTTTACAAATATTTCGAAAATAGAAACAAGTTTTTTTAAAACTCAGAATGAATTTTTGATTCAGGAAATTAGTCCGTAATTTTTCAATTTTTTAAAAACTAGTCTAAAAAAAAGTTCCAGGATGTGGACTTTTTTTTCGATTTTTTCAGCCAGTAAATATTTTTTTTAATAATAATAATTTCCCCCCTAGTTTTATCAGAGGTGCAGAATGGAACGAGATTCGTGGGAAATTTAGAGAACTGTGAAAATTTGCTGAAATATGGCTTGCCTATGTAGTCAAAGTCCATGAAAACTTTGTCCAGTAAGAATTTTCTGCACCTCCGAGTTTAAAAAAGTTAATTAGAAAGACCTATTAGAAACAAATAAAATAGGTGTGAGGACGTGCGCAGAACATCCTCAGCACTTTACAGCTTTTTTATGTTGGTTTCGTTCCATTTTTTTTTTTTTTTTTGCTTTCGTTCTTTTATTTTGCTTTCGTTCTTTGTACTATGCGCAACACAAAACGGAACGAAAGCAATTTAAAAGGGAACGAAAGCAAAGAAAAAAAAAAGGAATGAAACCAACATAAAAAAAGCTGTAAATAGGAAACAATTTTCTCGATCCCAAACGCCAATTCTGCGTCCAAAAATGTGGTTCCAATTTTACAGATATTGAGAAAAAAATACCCATTTTCTTTCCAAAATGTCTAAAATAGAAACTTTTTAAAACTCAAGAATTGATTTTTGATCCAGGAAATTAGTCCGTATTTTTGCCTTTTTTAGAGAACTACAAAAACAAACAAAAAATAAAAAATAAATTTAACGGTGCATTTTTTTTTTTATATAACAACAACTTTCCCAAATTTAAATAAGTTAATATTGAATGTATGTACTGAAAATCTACGTACCTGAGCATGTTGAGCGTCCATTTGTGCTACGAGTTTGGCCCATTTGTGCTACGAGTTTGGCTTCTTTATGTAAAGTTCTCTGTCTTCGCATATTTGACGTGGTATATTAACTTACCACCGTGCCACCGCGTGCTATTATGGCTTTACATAACGAACATTTGGCTTTTCCGTTATTGTCCCCACAGATTGAAATATAATTCCAAATCGGCGACTTTTTTGGGCGAGCCATTGTTTTCGGTCGTTTTTATTGATGCGTTGCAAGTCGCCAAAGGTCAATGGTCAATGGGAGGAGGCAGCTCGAGCACGGTCAATGACCTCTACGTTTCGGTATAGTTAGCGCTACCAGTCGTTAAAATTATTAAAAATAAAAAGTTTTAACGCGCTGATGTTAAAATCATCATATTTTGGCAAATTTTGTAAATATTCGAATTTTAATTCGCTGGACAGAACGTGAAAAACGAGAACAAAATTCAACCAAACGCCGATCCTGGTCGCTGCTAAGAAATACGGGCGCGGTGCGGTCATCGCTGTCGGGGACCAATGAGAGTGCGTCTTCTTCTCCAACGAATGACGCGCCACCTTCCAGCAAGAAACGCGAGAAGAACCAACGCAAGTTCATTAGATCTAATCGGAAAACAGGAGCGACCGTAAATTTGCTAAGATTCCAGGCGCATAAAAACAGGATTATGAAAGAACTCGGCAATCAGACAAGACAGAATATAAATTATAACATTAGTGAATTCAAATTATATTATACAAAGAAAAATTTCTCTCCAGATTAATTTAGGACCCCCGTTTTCAGTTTATTCGCGCGCACTATGTATTAGGCTTAGGTTTCGATTACGCGACGTGATATACTGCCGGACTCGTCAACGTCTGCATAAGGGCTATTTTATAATAATTATAGTTTATTCAAATTCATAGTTTTAGTTACGGCGTGGTAGTGATTTTTGTAATTAGCTTTGCTCTACATGTGCTTGACTCAATAATCGGTAAAAATAACGTAGAATTTCTACCCGATGACGAATCTGCCGCTTTCACTTGTATCGGCCGATATCGGCTAGTTATATCGGTTTCGGCACAGCCTTACTAAAACTATTTATTCTGAAGTTAAGCCATAACAAGGCAGTAATACTGATTATCACTCTTATAGTTACAATGACCGCAATCTAACACAGATATAGTCCGTGTGAAGATGTAGACAAGCCTGGTTTAGGTGAAGGGTCTTGCCTTGGTGTTGTCAGGAGTGTTGTGAACTGCCAAAAACTGTTGGCCTCTAATTTGTATTTTAAAGGCCTATTTTGCCAAAACTAGTGTTGGCCTCTATTTTTCATATTGTAGAGGCCTGTTTGTTGTGCTTAAATGAAGTTAGATCTCTGGCGCTAATTAAAAAAAAAATTTATGCTTGGCGCCACGCAAATACTGTAGCCTATCCAGACGTTTTGTAGAGATCTGTAGTCACTGTTCTCTTCCCGTAGTAAATTCGTTTATGTCGGACGCACGTTAAAAAGGGTCTCGCCATAATTTTCCTTCAAATTTTACTTTACATACCTTAAACCAGTTACCACTGCCTAAAATAACAACAAGCCAGGTTTAGGTGAAGGGTGTTGTGTCGTCAGGAGGACCGATACCGATGACAGCGTAACGTGAATTTGGATCTTCCGTGGAAAGTTTTAACAGATCCTCATTAACATGGAATAAAAAGACTAACTGTACCAGGAAATCCTCAGCAAAATGGAGTGTCCATGAGATTCAACTGTACATTGTTAGACATGACGAAGTGTTTTTTAATTCATTCAAACTTACCAAAACATCAGAGGGCGAAGGCAGCGAACACAGCCTGTAAACTGAGAAACTTGAGCCGTCTAAAGTTCTCCAAAGAAAGACTCCCATCATCTTTGTGGAATCAAAAATAAGACGATATAAGCCACCTAAAAGTTTTTGGATGTCAAGCATGGGACTTTTTTGGACGCCACATTCCGAAAGGGAAGCTTTTTCATCGAGCAGTTGAAATAGTTTTCATCGGTTATCCTGCAGGAGTTAAAGGATATAAACTGTGGGACTTCAGAGAAGATAAAATCTTTATCAGCAATGATGTAAGATTTGAAGAAGACATCTTCCCGTTCAAGAAGTCTACCGACAAAGCCTAAACGAAAGAAGCTCTCCAAGATATTTTGAAACTCTTCATCGAAGAAGAAAAAGCTGAAGATGTCCCAACGCACAACATGGTGACTGAAGACGTAACTATCCCTGCAAAGACCCGAGGACGTCACCAGCGTAAATGAAGAGCAACTCCTAAATCAAAGGGAAACCCAAAATATAGCAGAAGTAGATTTCTTTGGCTTTGACGAAGACCGCTACGATCAAGACCGTACGGAACAGCCACTTATAGAAGTCGAAAGACCAGTCATCAGATCACTTCGACAGGCAGAAAAGAGGGACGTCCAACTAAAGTGTAAAGCTATCAAAGAGCAAGTTAACGTGGAACCTCAAACTCTAGAAGATGCCTTAGAAGGTCCAGAAGCTGAAAGCTGGAAACGAGCAATGCAAGAAAAAATGACCAACCTAACAGAAAACCAAGCATGGAAACTCGTTCCTCGGCCAAAAGGAAAGAAAGTGATAAAATCCCGTTGGGTTTTTAAGAAGAAATTCACTCAAGATGGTCAACTGGAACGCTACCAAGCTAGGCTAGTAGCGAAAGGATTCATGCAGAAAGAAGGCATTGATTACAAAGATACTTTCCCGCTGGTCATAAAGCTTAAATCCATAAAGATGCTTATAGCTATTGCTGTAGAACTTGGATGGAAAGTTCATCAAATGGACATTACAGCCGCCTACTTGAACGGAACCCTTCAAGAAGAGACATACATGGAACAGCCAGAACCATTCGTAAAGCAAGGTAAAGAAAACTAAGTATGTAGGGTACTGAAGAGCCTCTACGGCCTACAATAATCAGGACGAGCCTGGAATTCCTGTTTCGACGAATTTTTTTAAAGAAATTGGCCTAGAAGAATCGGTCGCAGACCCAAGTGTGTACTACAATCTGACGCAAGGTATCATCATAGGAGTATACATCGACGACACCCTAGTCTTAGCCCGAGATGACGCAGCTCTCGACAACTTTAAAGAAAAGTTAAGCACAAGATTCAAGTCACGAGACTTAGGAGAAGCTACAGAGATCCTATCGATCAAGATTGAGCAAAAGAAGGACGGATCAATCACTTTAGACCAAAGCGCTTATGCAGAAGAAATCCTTCAAACCTTCGGTATGAAAGATGCTAAGCCAGCTTCAACCCCACTCGACCCTGGCATGAAGTACGCCAAGAGTGAGAAGAGTAGAGACGAAAACTCACCAGCTCAAGAACCTATGCCATACAGAGAAGCCATCGGAAGTCTCCTGTATTTAGCTAACGGTACAAGACCAGATCTTGCACATGCCTCGGCATACATGAGCCAATTCAACAATGACCCAACGACTGAACACTGGAATGGAGTGAAAACGAAGAACGAAGAACTATAAACTCCATTACCGTAAAACAAACTTGAAGGCAAGTTTTTTCTCTGACGCGGTTTGGGCATCCGAGATCACAGACAGAAGATCGTACAGCGGATACACCTGTATTCTCGCCGGAGTTGCTATCTCCTGGCGAAGCAAGAAGCAAGAGTCGACAGCACTGTCAACAGTAGAGGCTGAGTACATCGCTATGTGCCATGCAGCGAAGGAAGTGTTATGGTTAAAAAATTTCCTTAACAAAATTGGTATGGGATAATTTGTAGAATATACAGTCACCAAACAAGTCGATAACCAAGGTGCTATCTGTCTCTCCAAAAATAAAGTGACTTCAGAAAGAAGCAAGCACATTGACCTGAAGTGGCTTTTCTGAGGCAACAAGTTGCTGAAGGTGTACTGAACTTTGAGTATGTACCATCAAGTAAAACACCGCAGACGTGTTGACGAAGACACTACCCTAAAAGAAAGCCACCCAACACATGTTGGCCCAAGGACTTAAAAGTGCCATCTACGCTAACGTGTACTTTTGTGTGTTTTGTTGAGGCAAAAAAGCACAACAAAGGGGAGTGTTGTGAACTGCCAAAAACTGTTGGCCTCTAATCTGTATTTTAGAGGCCTATTTTGACAAAATTAGTGTTGGCCTCTATTTTTCATATTGTAGAGGCCTATTTGTTGTGTTTAAATGAAGTTGATCTCTGGCGCTAATTTAAAAAAAAAATATGCTAAGCGCTACGCAAATACCGTAGCCTATCCAGACGTTTTGTAGAGATCGGTAGTCGCCGTTCTCTTCCCGTAGTAAATTCGTTTAAGTCGGACGCACGTTAAAAATGGTCTCGCCATAATTTTCCTTCAAATTTTTCTTTACATACCTTAAACCAGTTACCACTGTCTAAAATAACAAGCCAGGTTTAGGTGAAGGGTTTTGTGTCAGGAGGACCGATACCGATGACAGCGTAACGCGAATTGGATCTTCCGTGGAAAGTTCCAACAGATCTTCATACGTTGAGTTGGGCCAAATCGGAGCGTCAAGGAGGAACTGGCCGTTGGACTGTCTAATCTTGGTGAAAACCCTCGGAAGAAGGGACAACGGGAGGAAAGGCGTAGGCGAACTTGCCATTCCAATCCAGGCTGAGACTGTCAGTGCTTTACGTCTGGTGATCCGGTAGGTGACAAGAAAAGCGAGAGCTGACAGTTGTGTCTCGTGGCAAAAAGGTTGATCCACGGAGTTCCCTACTTCCGAAATTCCATCTTGCACGTGTTTGGGGATAGCATCCACTCCGTGGTCTGAATCACATTTGTGCGCGACAGTTCGTCTGCCATTTCGTTGGCTCAACGTCAGCACGTTAAGCTTCCCGGCGATGCGTCTGGAAAGCAACGTCACATGAAGTTGGGAGAAAAGAGATGATGCCTCGTCCGTAAGGGTATGGCTGTGGGTACAACCACCCCAAAGCACATACGCGACAGTAGTGGTGTTGTCGGATAGAACCACGACCACCTTCTCGGACAGTTGAGTGGACGTGTGAATCGCATAAAAGATGGCCCGTACCTCCAACTGGTTGATCCCCAGGCTTAATTCCACAAACGGTGACATGCAAAAGCAGTGCTCTTGAAGGAAAAGCGAGGTGCACGCGTTCCGAAAAAGCTGGTCATCGAGATAGACGTGACACCGGAACCAGTTGTGAAGGAAGGCCATCACAGGGCAAAGAATGGATGTAAACACGTGGGGCGCCATCACATGACCGAGGGAATGACCTCATAGTAGTATGTCAGGCCACGTCAGACTAAGCTGAACATATGGTGAACCGACGGATGCAGTGGATTATGGAGGTCTTCTAAGTTGACTGATACCGTAAATTCGTCTTAGACCAGGGACTTCCCCGCAATGAGACTAATGCCTCCATCTTGGAAATTCGGTTGCCAGGAAGCATTGAGGTGCCTTAGATTGAAAATTATGTGGGTCACTCTGTTCCTCTTCGGGCTTACCCACACAGGGCTGTAGAACCTGGGGAAATCGTCTAGCAACAGACGTTCAGCTCCCTAGTCCACCAGCTTCACAACTTCATGTTCCAGCAACCTATCCGGTGGGGGATTCAAAAACCAAGGGAATGGGCCCATTGAAAATGATGTAACAGACACAAATGGGGAAATGTAGCTGTTGGAAACAATTGAAAGGACGAAGGCATCTGTCGTGATAGACTTCCAAGCAAGTACATGATGCCTAAGCCTACCCCCCCCCCCCCACCAGACGGTGAATAGGAGCAGGGAGTTTTTCGATAGTCAGGAACGAGGACGGAGGGATCGATGGCATTTGCCCCTGTGAAATGAGCGGTTTCCACGACCCATATTGGAGCCATTGTCCTCAAATTGTTTCTGCAGCTCTCTCTGAGACTACCTACGAAATCCACCTCTCCCTCCTCTCCTGACCCACTTCATAGGAGAAAGGGAGCTACCGTAAGACTGACGAAAGAAGCCCCTCTGAAAGGATTCCTGTTCTTGGGCTTTGAATATAGGGCAGTCTGTGTAGCAGGTTTCGCAGTGACCGTAGCTTTCACCTTGTCACGCAACCCTGGTGCCAGAACCAACAAATGAACATCAAAAGATTCGCCGAAGAATGAATAGGTTGCAGGCGTAATCTACCCGTAATGTCCACATGGTTCCCGGAAGCCGAGTTAAGATACACATACCGCCGTCTAAAGACCATGTTCATGAGCCCACGCAGACCCCAATTGAATACCGTCCTCCTAAAATGAAGACGCTAGGTTGTGCAAATACAAAGAGTCCATCTAATCCGAATCACCCCTTGACTCCACAGGTTCGCCAAAGTATGCGAGCCGCTGTCGAAGCAGACCCGGCATGTTGAGTGAAACCCGGCGCGAAGCGATCATCTCAATAACTCATTATTTTTGGTTTGTTTAATCGGCATCTTAAGCACAGTGGGGGCAGGCAGCCTAGAGTCCAGTTTCATGGAAGCGTGAGCTTGCATGAATTCAGCCTCACAAAAAATGCGGTATCAAGCACGTTTAGGAGATTCCAAACCAGTCGCCGTGAAGAAATAGTTACGCTTCTTGGGGTCATGAAGCGGTACGGGATCGCCCACCAAAATCTCAGCGCACTCGTTCCTCGTCAAAGCAGCTACGCCTATACTCTGGCAGAACATCACCCGGGATTGAGGCAAATGAGGGGCTTTCACAGCATCAAAATTGGCGAAGGTCGTCCGCGACAGTATAAAATCATGGTTCAACTCAGAGTTGTGGTAAATAATGGTTTACTTTGGACGCATTAAAAATTACATACAAAGAATTTAACACCACTAATGCCAATTGAAACGATGAAATTGTCCGCTGACCCAGCCAACAAACGTGACGTCTGGACTCAAACACCTGTCTTTGCATGAATATTTGTTTTGGTGCCAAACGGTTTGTTTACAGG
Organism: Lithobius niger; assembly: GCA_023313725.1. NCBI lineage: Eukaryota > Metazoa > Arthropoda > Chilopoda > Lithobiomorpha > Lithobiidae > Lithobius > Lithobius niger. Next base: position 123,707 of record JAHWFP010050046.1, on the reverse strand, counting down.
CCGTTCTTCCCGCCAAAAAGTTGTAACAATCCATGAACGTTGAATGCGCGTGTTTAACGCTGATGCAAATTTGTAGCAAACCTTGCATTCTTCAAAAGGCAACAGTCTCACACCTGGACGTTCGAGCCGAACACTGTAATTACTCCGTTATGATGGCAAATAGGAAATAGGGTGGGAGATGCTGTCTGTACAACGGGTTAGCAGAATTGACCATAGGCATAGGCAGAGTCTTGCAAAACGTCCCAGGAAGATAGAAGTAAATGGAGCTTACAAACTGTTTCCAAAGGGCAAACCCGACCCCTCGTTGTGAATTTCATCATCATCACTCGAACAATAATCTACAACGCACACACGGGTGAGGAAGAGGCATCAGCTTAACCACACTCTTGATTTCACCTGAGAACCTATTCTTCGGTGGTGCTGCCAGAAAGTTAGCACGCAAACTAGCACTCATAATCCTCTCATCATCTTGAAACTGCTGCGTGGCAACTTTGACAGAATGACGCTTAACCAGTACAGTCCATATCCAAATGGCAATCCAGTGACACTTATTCAGTCTCCTTAAATGTGCGGTAGTGGCATAATCGTGCTGCCTTCACATTCGATGTGGTGAAGAACTGGCCATTACTGACGTCCAGGTGGGGGAGGGGGGGGGGGGGGATCCTCTGTCGAGAGCACCTTCCTATTTCGTAGGGCACCACCTGTCACCAGCAAATGACATTACACCATCTGTGACTGTGGTAAATTCACCACCCACTTCCATTCACAGTCAGTACATCCGGTCCCAGGCCAATCGTTTGCGACAGGTCCAATGCTGGCTTAGAAACTAAGTAATGCTCCTGGCCCAATTTCGAAGAACCGTCAAAGGAAGTTAAGGAACACACTGATTCGTCACCCATGAAACTTGAAGCAGGGAGCAGGGAAGCAGGGAGCAAGCAGAATGAGGTGGAACTGTACCTAACGCCTCCAGTTCTTATTTCTGACGACGTCCATCCTTCTGCCCGAGCGTGCCCACTTGTCCTCTATGTTTTCATTAGACTTTCACCCATCCCCACACAAAATTCAGTAGACTGGTAGGCTATTCATTAAAGTTAAAAATCCTGCAGTGGGGTCTGCACAAAAGATGCGGGTGCGTGGGGTTAAGACGTCGGGCACACTTTATACCATCCTTGTCTGGGGAAAATTTAAGAGATGCCATTAGGCCTAAGGTTGAGCAAAAGCAATGCGACTTGCACCCGTCGTGTCCCAAACAAATTGTGAGGAAGTGGGAAACGGGGGGGGGGCAAGGAGACCATTGCAAGGACCAACAGTGCGTTTTTTTGTTGAAGGTTGGAACAGAAAGTATTTTCCAAATGGGAAAGCATGAAAGTACAGGTAAATATTTTAGGATAGCAGTAAAATCTAGTATAGTACCGTAACACAAGTTGAGTGGTACCGCCCAACTCCTCTGAAACATGCACACGTCCAGCCAGCTAGCCAGTCGATCATTTCTGCATTTTAAGATTATAGGTTTAACCTTACCTCGTGTGCTTTACGTAGCTGACTTAGATCGTCTTTACTAGTTCGTGAGCTGGCCTCATGCTCTTGAAGTTCTGTTTTCAAAGTCTGTAAAAGAGTAGTTCGGTATTCTTGGTAATTCAAATAAAGTTTGTTCTCAATAAAAGTAAACAAACATCAGTTGTAGAACCAATTTCAATTCTTATGCACGCTTCAAATTCAACATAAAACTAAAAATCATTAACAAATTTTGCCTGTTTGTACAGATAACCAAGACATGTAAATAAACACTCAATGTACAAGTCTACAGAAAAATACTCAGGGAACATAAACGGACATTAAGTGTCGTAACAAACATCAATACCAACCTGCAACTGTTGCTGCAATCCCTCCAAAGTTTTCTCTTTGTCTTTAAGTTCATCTTTAAACCTTTGAAGGTCTTCCCCCTTAAAAAGCATACACAGATTTCAGAGCTACACCCCAAAAAAACATCAATTGTTTACTACGAGGTACTTACCTGCTTTTGAAGCTCACCAGCCTGCTCCTTAGTTTTACTTTCAGTAATATTAATATTCCGTTCCAAATTAAGCTTCTGCTCTTCAAGTTGTTTGACCTTCAGAAATGGGAAAGTAAATAATAAAATCACATTTTTCTACATACATGACCAATTTTATGAATCCTTTAACTAACATAGGATCTAAGAATTAATAGCAGTCATTAAGTTAAGCTCATTTAAGACTTATTTAATTCAGCTGTTAAGGTGCCTTCAGTGGCCTTGGAGCTTCCAGCAGAGTAATTGGTCTAGTGTGGGCAAGTCTGTTGGTAGGAAACGTGTGTACTTCAAAACTGAGGTACTTCAAAACTGGTTAACATTGAACTGGAAAGAAAATGGGGGGCGATGGGAACTGAGCAAGCAGAATGTAGTGCAACGGCCCGAAAAATGTAGTAGTCCACAATTACCGGCGAGTTCGAAAACGGCACTTGTAAACAACGCTGAAACAAGATGTGATCAAGGACTAAATCAACCTTAAAAGCCTGATGATGACAACAGTTGTTGAAAATTTGCTGGACATAGGAGTTAAGTGTCTAGTTTGTGGAAATGTGCGCGATTTTTTTATGAATTGACTTTTTCGGAAAACTAAGGAAGTCACAGCATTAGACACCTTGAAGCTGTTGAAAATACCGCAACGGATTCTACTCTGAAAGTTCTTCATACTTGATCATTCAACTGTTAAAAACAGAAAATACGCTCAATTTCAGAGTAGTGTACCGGTATTCTTGCGAAGTTTTAAAGACCGAGGACGTCTGTCTTCATCAGGCATAATTCGCACAACTCAAACTTTTGTTAACTACATTGTCACCATGGAAATCACCGTTTGAAATCTGCACTCATACCAGGCGTGGCATGCTGTTGTGTATGAATGCTATAATCCAACTCAATTGTTGATTGGTTGGCCACTGGTCACAGTCGGACCAGACATAGGTTAATAGAGCCAAGTTCAACATGAACGGGATGCCACTGACACCATACACTCAAGGTAGTGCGTTATTATAGCATCATTTTTATGTCGATGATACCTTTAGTTATGGCTGAGCGGCTTCCCCGAGAAACTACAAACTTTTTTGGGTCTGTTGCAAACCAAACACAACAATGCTGAAATGGTGATTGATGTCAATGGTTCTTCTGTCTTTGCCACAACCAACTCGCATCTATCAGTGTCCCACCTACTTCAGAGTACAGCCCCTTTCGGACTGGTGACCTGAAAACGACACAGGTAATGTAGTACAGTAGGTCCATTCGAGTAGGTCGACTCAAACTTAAACGAGATAACCAGCCTTCACTGAACCACATCCATAGCCCCTTTGATTTTTGCTTACTACCGTAAGCATACTCGGTCAATGGGGCACTGGTTACGGTTGTGCCCAAACATCAGGCACACTAACGTCTTTATATACAACTTGTCTACTAAAAGTTGCATACTGCTGATCCATATGGTAAACGCTAAGTGAAGCACTAATCTACACAGGATAAAATTGTGGCCAACATCTACGTGAAGCATACTCACCACCTGTTATTTCCTCAAGCAGCTGATTTCAGCTGATGTGTGAATACATCTCTCGAATCAGCTATGCAGATATATATGCATCCAAACTTCAACTAACCACTGATGAAAATGGTGCTCTAAAAAAATGCACAGCCAGCAAGAAAACGTGCCCATGTTGCCTGGTAGTCAGGTTGCCTGAACCAAGGCTACCGAAAAAGCAGCTCATCGTGCAGTGTTATTCCATGCTCGAAGGTGGACTGTTGGCAGCCTCAAGCACCCATGATAACCTAAGGCACACATACCCAACAATTTTTGTCAGAGGGGTGGTGGCGACTGCAGAATGATCCAGTCAAATGCCAGTACCTGAGTAGGAAGAGTTCAAAATGTGTCCAAGAGCAGATTCGTTACGCGACACATGGAGGCTTCATGGCCCTTAAAGAATACCAGCACGTTCCCCAGAAGGCAGCTGGTTGCCTTCACAGCCAAACCAACAAATAGCACAACAAATTCCTAAGCAGAGCCATAAACCAACATGTTTTTTTTGGCTGAAGCTACCTTGTTAATGACTGACTTGCCTAAGGTGCCAGATTTGCACTCACAAACTGTAAAACCAATCACATGGAAAGAATGTTGGAATTTTGTCCACAACTTTCTATTAAGAGCGTTGCACCCCATAAAAAATGTAGCACGTAGCATGTTTAAAAAAGAAAAAAAAACGTCGGACCACTTTTCTTGATCTAAAATCTAATTCTGATCAGAAAAGTAGGCCCCAATTATGGCAATTATTTGAGGAAAAGAGAAATTAAATGCTGAGTTTGGTGTTTATTTTAATGGGTCACCTGAATGGGCTTCATTCACATCGTGCACCAAGTTAACCCTTTATTGCCCCATGTCAAACTGGATGGATTTTAAATCGGTCCCCAGATTCAAGCCCACGCTCCCTTGGCTGATCGGGGACGCTGACCACTGGGCTATACTTGCTCGCCATGCTCGGGATCCCCAGGACCCCATCACAAAGCTCATGTTGTGCATTGGGAAAGTTTCTTGCCGTGCAGTACTGTAGCCGTCCAATAATTTGAACGTTGGAGACCGTGATTAGACATTTTCGAGTAGAAAAAAAAAAACGGGGTTTTACCCCTAAAATTAGTTTTTACTTAGCCTAAAATACTTACCTGTATTTTATTAATGCTTTTCATATTTTGGAAAATGCTACCTGTCCCAACCAGATTTCAAATGCTCTCCCGGTACATACAATGGCGCACCCCGGGGCCCATGACCACTGTAAGGTGGTGCCCCGCTCCCGCTACTAATCACAGTTTGTCTCCCCATAAATGGTTCGACGCGGGCGGAGGGCGGGTTCGTACAGGTAAGTATTTTAGGCTAAGTAAAAACTAATTTTAGGGGTAAAACCCCGTTTTTACTGCTAGCCTAAAATACTTACCTGTATTTTATTAATGCTGACTTTGTCCTAAGACCAAGTGGCGTCGAACCCTCGCCAAGTATGACCTTCCTACCAATACACCTCGAACAAAAACTCAGGTATTAATAGGACAAAAGGAGTCACTCACCCTTGTACTACTTCTTAATTACTTTACCAGCAACCATGAACCGCACCTCTCTGGATGCCGCTGTTGCTGCCGTTACACCCCTGAGGTAGTGGGCGATGAAAGTATTCCTGCTTCTCCATCGTCCCGCCTCCAGTACTTCTGCGATGGTGGCACCTGTTGCCCAGGCCCACGATGTCGCCATAGCTCGAACTTCGTGAGCGTTGGTATGGATCGAGGGGCCACCCGCCTCTGTTCGGTGCGACCTCTCGATAGCTTGGCATATCCACTTACTGATGGCGCCTGTCGACGCCGGTTCTCTAGTGGGCATGTCTCCCTTAGGTGCTAACTTAACAAACAACGGTGTCCACGGTACAGTCCTGGGTTCCCCGTGTTCACTCTCCACCACATCTTTCGTTCGGGCCAGGTAAAACCGCAACGCCCTTACTGGGCAATGTAGCCTGTCTGGACAGCCCGGTTCGAGAGTTGTGGCCAACGCTGTGACCACCAGAGGAGACGGCGTTTCGTCTGTCCGGAGCGTTTTTGCTCTGAATTTCAAATGGGGCAAGAACGTCACTTTCGACCAAACTCTGTTTGTCCTGAGGAAGTCAGTCCCTCTCGCTAGCGCTGCTATTTCACCTTGGCGTGCTGCCGTGGCGACAGCCAGCAAAAACACGGTCTTGATAGTCAGGTTTTCCAGCGTTGCGTTCCCTAGTGGTTCAAATGTTGGGCCCGCTAGGTAAAGTAATACCGTGGGCAAGTCCCATCCTTGGCATAACTTCCTTTCTCTCGGTCGCATGTTACAACACGATTGGATCAGATTCGACACAATCGGGCTGTTCGCCGTAGACTTGCTTCCGGATACCATAAGAACTGAGTTGATGGCAGCTCTGTAGCCCTTAATGGTACTCGCCGCCAAACCTCCGTGAAACAATGAAGTTAAAAATTCGCACAGCACTTGTGGGGACGGATGGAGTGGATCGATTCCCTTAGGTTTGCACCAATCCGTCCACCCTTTCCACTTGCCCTCGTACACTTGCTTCGATGAATCCCTGTGGCAGTCTACCACCACATCGGCCACCGCTCTTGAATAACCGGTTCTGCCCAGTTCCCTTTTTACAACCTCCAACCGTGAAGGTGCAGGATCCCTGGATTTGGGTGAAGAGTCCTGCCCTGATGCTGTGAGAGAATGTCCTTGATTGGTGGCAACCTGACCGGGTCCTCCGTCTTCAGGTTCCACAGATCCACGAACCATGGGGCCGCCTCCCACCATGGTGCGATCAGAATCACTGATCCTGTCGAGCACTTCAGCTTGTTCAGCACCTGCTGCAGGATCTTGAACGGCGGGAACGCATAACCGAACATGCCGTCCCAGCACAAGCTCAGACTGTCCGTCGCTATGGCTTTCGAGTCTGGGTATGGGGACACGAACAGTGGTAATTGGGTATTTGCTCTGGTTGCAAATAAGTCCAGTGTCGGAGTTCCCCACCTGTCGAACAGCGACATGCACACACTTGGATGAAGCTTCCACTCCGTCGTCGGGGTCTCCCCTCCCCTCGACAGTTCGTCCGCAAGTACATTCAGGCTGCCCGCAATGTGTCTTGGAACCAATGCAATGGCGAACTTCACGCACACTTGGAAGATGAGGCTCACTTCTTGGTAGAGGGAGAAGGAGTGCATGCCTCCCCCCCTCCGAAGATAAGACACTGCCGTCGTGTTGTCGGACAGGACAGTGACGGTCGCTTTCTTCAACTTGTGTGCCCACTGACACAGTGCTAAGTAGACTGCTCTCAACTCCAGTGCATTGATGTGGAGACGTGCTTCCGCTGGCGACCACACCCCGGCCGTCTGTTCTTCTCCCAGGGTTGCGCCCCACCCCGAGGAGGACGCATCCGTGAGCAGAAGCCAGTCTGACGTCGTGATGTGAATAGGGACGCCTTGCTCCAGATTGGCGCGGCAAGTCCACCATGCTATCTCTGCGATCGGGGCTCTGTCCAGCGACACTTGGTCGTCCCACGATCGCCCGACTCCCCACTCCACTTTCCTCAGCCAATGTATTGGCCTCACTCTCCACGCACCTTGCGGGACAAGCGTCGCACAGGAGTCCATCTGCCCGATGACCTTCGCTAAGTCCCTCGCTGAGATTGATCGCTGACTGAGCAGCGTGCCCGCCGCTAATGTCACTTGGTCGACCCTCGAGGCCGACGGCTGGATTGAGAACGCCTTCGTCTGGAACGACGCTCCTAGGAAGTCGAATGCCTGTCGTGGGGTGAGTCTCGACTTCTTGTTGTTCACTCCCAACCCCAAGATTGACAGCAGCTTGACGCACAAGTCGGTGTTTCGCGCTAGCGTTGTCCTGTTCGTATGACGTAACAGCCAATCGTCTAGAAATGCGTGGACTTCTACTAGCAGCCGATGCAGCGTTGCCAACACCGGTTTCATCATAACAGTGAATACGTGCGGAGCCGTGCACAGGCCAAAGGGAAGGACTACAAAGTGGTAGACCCTCCCTTGGCAAACCAACCGAAACAAGTGGTGCACCCGCGGATGTAATGGCACATGTAGGTACGCATCCTCCAGGTCTATAGAAGTGGTGAACTCTCCCTGTTGGACGGCCTCTCGGATGGAGTTCAGCGTCTCCATCTTGAAATGGTCGCACTTGATGTGTCCATTGAGGTGGCGAAGATTGAAAATGAGTCGGGAACCCCCGCTCCGCTTCGGGATCACCCTCGCTGGGCTGTAGAAGCCCCACGTGTTTGGGGGGGATTCCTGAAGGGCACCCTTCTGAACTAATGCCTTCACTTCGCTGATATACTCCGGTTGCTCCGCCCTGTTTAAGAGCCAATGCGGCGGTTTCACTGACAACTTTGGCTCCGAAATAAAGTTTGGGGTATAACCCCTTGCCACCACTGACCGCACGAATCGGTCCTCCGTGATAGTTTCCCAGGCTCCGAGGTGGCGCTGTATCCTGCCGGCCACTTGGTGGTGTAGTGGTTGGGGGAACTGCGCCAGGAGCATGTCAATGGCGTGTAGAGTGGGGCCTGCGGCCGCCTCCTCTATTCCGTTGGAAAGCACCCCTACTGGAAGTCCCTCTACCCGTGCTCGGTCTGGTCTGACTGCTGCTAGGGGCCTGTGCATGGGTCTGCGGTTTCGGAGCACTGGTGATGGCCAAACCCCCTCGGGGGTCACGATCACGAAAAGGCTGGGTGTGGGGCGGAGGGGGTTTGTTGTTACTGTTGCCTCGGTTCCGCCTTTGGTTGGGTAACGGTTGTACCTTGGCCCTAAGTTCGGGTGCCGATGAGAGTAACTGGCCGTTGAATAACCAGGGTGCTCGGTGAATGGGAAGCAACCGAAGATTTTTCACTGTGTCCTTGCAAAGTGGTTCCTGTGTCCCTTCCAGAACGGCGTCTCGCCTGTGTAGTACCGAGTTAAATAGCGAACGAGTTCCCCAGTTGATAGCGTCGGTGTGGAACTCCGACGCCTTCCTCAGGAGTTTTACTGCACTGTCGATCTCGGTCACATCCCGGTCCTCGGGCTCCACCGCCAAAAATTCCTTCAATTTTGCGGTCGCCGCCGCGTACGCCATGTCGGCTGTAGAATTAGCCCGGAGGCTTGCACGAATTAACTTTTCGTCCTCTTCGTACTGCGCGGTGGCCACCTTGATCCACGATGGACGCGGTAGAGCCGACCCCATGTCCATTCGACTTTCGATGGGGACGTAGTCTGTTTCATCAAAGGTCCGGTACCGTGTCGTCCTTGGAGCCCCTGCATTGCCCACGGAGAAGAAGAAATTCCCCTTTGTTAGGTCGGGGGCGGGGGGGGGGGGGGCCACCGCCGAAAGCACCTTTCCTTTGTCTCTGAGCGTCCCTCCGTTTACCAACAATTGTCGGAAAAGTACCTGGGATTGTGGCAAATGACACGCGACTTTTGCGATCCGGTCCTGGTTAGCAAAGGAGGTCGCCGGGGGCTCCCCCACAGAGACTTCCGGTGTCGCAACAATCGGGCAAAACGTGGTTGGTAACGACCTATAAATTTCGTCGACCACCCACTTCCACTCAATCGCCTCCAACCCGGTGTCCGTTCCCTCACTTTGTTCGGTCGGGTTGTCTGGATCCGGTGACCCGGATGTGCCCGCTGTGTTCGTCTCATGTCGATCGTCGCACGGAGCACACTCATGATTGTCGTTCAAAGACGTCTGATTCGCACTTAAATCTGACACGTTGGGTGGCGCGACGCCTGGGGCACTACACTGCACTGCACTGGGAGTCGCCCCTGTATTTGCGTTGAGCGAGCGTGTCGGCGCCCCACTCAGCACTGGGGGTGGTGGGGGTGGGGGGGGGCCCACCCGCCACCGACGCACCGTGAACACTTGGCATGGAACTCTGCTGTTGTTGATGCCAACTGTAGTAATTAGGCCAAGCCCACTGGCCCCCGTAGGTGGCCCACTGGCTGTCCCAAGAACCCGGCAAACCCCACGGCACGTTCGGTAGCGTGGCCGCCGATTGATTCACCATGTCCGCCCGAGCCCCGGACTGGAGGTTTGCTCGGAGTCCGGACTGCGTGCAGTCCGCTTCCTTTTGTCCGCCGCTGTAGGTGGCAGTCCCGGACTGGTGCACAAACGAGTCCGGCCATCCTTGGCCGGTCCCGTAGCTGTTCAGTCCGCTAGATAATGCATAGGGTTCCAGTCCGGAGCGTGTCCGGCCGGTCCCCGACGACGACTGGTCGGAGATTAGTGGTGTGCTCTCCACAATCATCCTGTTAGTCTCGTGCATTAGGCCCGTTTTTCTACGTTTAGGCGACAAATCATCAATATCATACCCATCATTGTCCGTACGCTGCGGTGATCCCGGCGGTGTGAACGTTTCTTGAGTCCCATGGTCGTCAGTCCGGACTGGCGGGGCAACACTCACCGTTGATGGTGCTAACCCTCTCGAGTCCGGCACTTTCAAATACCTCGCGAACGTGTCAACAATGCTTTGCTGAGTTGCAAGAGTAAGTTTTTCCTCCGCTGCTTTGAGTTCTTCCCTTCTACGAGCTTCGTTTCTGTCCATTTCGGCCGCGACGCACTTAGCCACAATGGCGGCAATGTCCGACGCGGACGGGGGGTTCTCTACAGTCCCGGACTGGTTCCCTACAGTCCCGGACTGGTTTTTCACAATGGGTGATTTTGCGCGCGCTTCGTTCTGCAGATCCAGCGAAGAAACTACGGAATCATCCCCAGAGTCCAATAATAAGTCGAGATGTTGATCGGAGGAAGAATTTCCACGCAAAACCAACTGTTCACGAGCCCGTTTCCGCCGATCGCAGCGTTTAGTGGATTCCCCTCGTGTAGACTCGATCTCGCGAATGACCTCTAAATCCATCTTCACACAATGTTCGTTGCACTGGTAAGATGAAAAATTGCACACCCTGCACTTTCTGCAAAGTTCATGTGGATCCCTCTTATTTAAACGTCTACCACACTTCAAACCCGTTCTACCCGGGCAAGAAGCAATCTTCAATCCTTTGTTCATGGTCGGAACGATCTGGTAGCGACTTCACAGTCGCGTCCCAAAACAAACTGTGATTAGTAGCGGGAGCGGGGCACCACCTTACGGTGGTCATGGGCCCCGGGGTGCGCCATTGTATGTACCGGGAGAGCATTTGAAATCTGGTTGGGACAGGTAGCATTTTCCAAAATATGAAAAGCATTAATAAAATACAGGTAAGTATTTTAGGCTAGCAGTAAAAACCGGGAAACCTCCACCAAAGCAGGGCAAATAAGTCAAATACTTGCTGAACAAGCTGGGTAGTCCTCCCCTCCCAATACTGATTAGTATCCGTGCCAAAAGACTTTGCCAGGACCCCTCTTTTCAGGTATGGTTTAGGCTCTAACAGCTTACGTAAATCACTATAGACTGTGCTGCTGCACTGCTCAGCCACCATGCTCGCAATTGCACTTGATTATAAAACTGTTTCTTATGACTTGACAGTTTCACTGTTTATACAGTACAAACTGCTGTAAGGTTTTACTTTCTCTGAACTGTCATCAGTTTGTTACAATTAAACCTCATTATAACAATACCTCTTAAACCGTTATAACAATGCTATTTTTGAGACTCTTCCAGCATTGCAAAAGTGCTGTTTTATATGATAAATCTGATATTACATCCTATTTCGCACGGACCCTAGGACATCGTTATAAAGAGGTTTCATTGTATAACTAAACTATAAAAAAAATACCTCACCTTTAGGTTAAGTTCACCTATTTCCTTGACTTTAGCAACAACTTCAGACTTTCCTTGATCACAAAGAGATTGAACAAGTACAATTTGCTCTTTCATATTAGCATCATTTTCTTGTTTGGCTTGGTGAAGCTCATCCAATTGTATTTCGAGGCTTTTCTGAAATAGACAGTCTGACATTTTGGAAACTCGAAGGAAGAACCAACAAAATAAAGTTTCTCCTACATGGATGTTTATTATGGTATTTAATCCCGGATGAAAAAGGATCATGCCAGTAAGATGCCTTGTAAATTGTACCTTTTCTGCTTGCGAGGTATCCAAAGATTCTTGAAGCATGGCAATGCTTTTGGACAAATTGTCTTCTAGCTCTCCATATTGTTTCTCAAAGACATTTTTCTCATTTAAAAGTCCAGTTCTTTCGGATTCCAATCTGTGTACCTAAAAATAAAAAGTCTAGTTTTGGTTTTTTGTCCTCATTCACTACTGCGAATTAACTTCCTACGAGACCAATTTTTTTTGGACATACGATTTTAAGAAATATACATGCCATAATCAACACGAACACGAGCCTATCTAGGAGTTTCTCTTGCAATGCATCGGCAAAATCAATCCCGAAACAGACACTCAGTATGGTAACATGAGCAGGAAGACTAGAAACGCAAACATTTTAACTTCCACTAGGGATTAAAAACGTCTAGATTCATACTCTGGACCGTAGCAGACGACTTTCTTACGTACGGAAGAAAATACGCCTTATTCCAGACAGGCAAGAACGATTAAACAATTCTTGGCGAATTTTCGATAGTCAATTTGCTGTGGATGGAAAAAACCTAGCCGACTATCATCTTCAGGCACACATCTTTAGCCTCATCTTCAGCCAACTATCATCTTTTAGGTGGTGGTGTTTGGAGTTTTTGTTGCGTGCCTGAAGATGATAGTCGGCTAGGTAAAAAAACCATCCATAGCAAATTGTCTATCGAAAATTCGCCAAGAATTGTTTAATCGTTCTAGCCTGTCTGGAATATTGCGTATTTTCCTCCGCACGTAAATAATAGGGATTAAACTTTTGGTTGAGTTAACTACTGTAACCAGTGGGCCATCATCTACTTCTCCCCTGAAAAAAAATTTTTTTTATGACTTGTCAGTTATTTATTACCAGCAATAAAGTGTCAAAGAATCGTGTCAAAGAATAGTATATTGTACAGATTTATTTAGACGATGCCATGCAAATTAATCTAAATATTGCTGACTACATAATTGAACAATTTTGTTTAGCGAAGCAATGTACCATATACATACAGCCTTTTGCTCGGCTCAAATTCGATTTGCCTTCACAACTAACGAGAGAAAAACCTAAATTTTTCCGGGGTCAAAATTGGTTTCTATCGTCTTATTGAAAATTATACTACCTGTAAATTTAATTGCATTCAGTTCCTGGGTGCTCTTTAGATACGACCAGTGCGCAACCCCACTGCTTCTAAGACTTGTGGCAAGTAATGTTAGAAAGACTTGTCTTCCTAGTGAGGTGATTGACGTGGCAGGTCTAGATTGGCTCGTATGGTTCTTTCATGAGTGATTCCAGAACCAGTGGGAGATCCCATTGAGGTAAGGTTTTGTGGACGGTGGGACGATGGTTTTCGAAAGATTTCAGTAATGTGGAAATGCGAAAGTCTTCATGGAGGTGTTTGTTTCCTGCAGCTTTGAAGACTGAATTCAAAGCTGAGCGGTAGACAAGTATGGTGGAGCCTTTCACTCCGTCTTTGAACAGGTCTGTGAAGAAGACTAGGAGTTCATGCGTAGGGGGATTGATTGGATTAACCTTCTGTCGCTTACACCAATGAAACCCATCTTTCCCAGTGACTGTTATAAACTTTGTTGGTTGAGTTTCGAAGTGTTTTGCTGGCGATTTTGGTGGCCTGCTCTTCAAAAATTACTGCCTCTTTAAAGAGTTTGATGATAGCCACCCGTGCAGATGTAAGATTTTGGAGTTCGGGTGGAATTTGGTAGCTTTCTGTAGGGATAGTACGACGTCTGGGAGATTGGGAAGTTTTCTTGGAAGGTTTACGAGAAGGTTTAGAAGTTGGGGGAACCATGGAGATATGGGCCAATTCAATGCGACTAGAAGAAAAGTAGGCCGCAACAATTGATGGGCGGGAGAACGTGCCGAGAAGGTTGCAGGGAGAATGGCGAGAAAGAACAGCTTGTGCAAGACGAATTTGGTTGGGTGAGGCATGCACTTTCAATTGGTCATTGATGCCAATGTTAACAGCTTACATTTTCGCAACAATGGAGTTGCAGATCCTTGTGTGCTCAGCCTGTGTGATGTGGATGTTAGGAAACTTGAAAGCATGAATTGCTAACTCTACATTGGCAATAAGGAGCCAGATTCTTGAACGTACGATTCTAGAACGGCGAAGAAGACTTGAAAATTAAAATTGGAAAAAAAATAGCCACAGAAAAACAGAAATGTTGCATGAACTGCAAATCCTCGTTGTGCGACTTGTGAAAACTTGCCTTTAAATAGTTAGCAGTTGAACCAGGACTGTAAACAGTTTTTGTACTGCAACACTTGTTGGGAAAAAAGGCGCGAACCCTTTTTAAGTACGTGCTCAGGCTAGTAAGAATGGAGAGTGCGTATAGACACGTGCCAACAAAGCCACACTTGTCACTGTTCTGCACTTGAGAAGTAGTCGTTGATATGTGAAGACGTGCGTTTCCTGCCCGATATGACAAGACAAGACCTGTCTGGATTTAGTAAGCTTAGCTAGGCTACGAGATAGGATCGGCCTACTGCAGTAATTCCACTCGCGGGACTGTTTGCCGTAATGCGTGTCCGACTCCGGCAGCAGCAAACCATGTCAACCCGTAAGAAGCGAGTGTCGAAGAAAAGCGTTATCATCATCCTCTGCATCGTTACGATATGGTAATTAGACAAAAGTAATGTTTATGTAGCTAACCCACCATGTCAAAAGGGTTATGGGACCAGAAATGCAGGTGATTAATGCAGGATTCTCGACGGACTTGAACGGGAGGAGAGAATTACGAAGTGCAGAATAGAACGGTCGAAAATTTCTCGAGCCGCCATCGTGTTTGTTTTGGTGCCGGGACGCGAAAACGGCGATGAAATTGGGAAAAACGAAATTGTGTGCCTAAGAAGATTTACCGGCGAATGCAATTTAAGGCCAAGCGAACAATTACCGAGGAAGTTTGGGGACTACAGAGAATTTGTCTTCAAGAGGAATGCTTCACTTCACAATCAGCGTCAGTCGCTAGGTGCAGCCATGTGTTTCCCGGGAGGTCGAAGGTCAAGCGGTGTAGGCTTGTGAGTCACGGAGAGGCACAAAACAAATGCAGGTTAGGATTGCAATCGAGTATTATTGAGCAACTGATTCGAGGCATAAACCATCATTTCTGGTGTAGCAGAAAGAAGAGGGAAAATGCATTTTTCTTGTTTATGAAAGTGAAATCTTTTTGGAAAAGATCGGCATTTCAGAAGTGTGATCAAATAATCAGCGCAAGAGTGAAAACCTGGATCGGGTGATGATGGCAGCAAACGAAGCAGGAAATAAATGCGCATTTGGCGTGGAGAGCTTGAATGGTAATAATTACCACACGTGGTCAACTTCAGTGTCCCTGGTTTTGAAGCAAAAGAATTGAAGGCAGTACGCAGACAGTTCAGCTATCAAACCGGATGATGATAACCCACTACTACATAAATATATGGCTGAATCAGGAAAATGCATGTTAACGTTGTTATTAACGATATCGCAACATTTGTAGGGTGAATTTGCAGACGTTCGTAACCCAAGAGAAGTCTGGGACACGTTGCGGAAAAAATTTGCTGGAGGGCAAAGTTGAGAAAGTTGCTCGCTTTCAAGGACCTATGGCACGGTAGGCTGAGGAAGGGAGAAGACATGTGCGACTATGCAGGAAAAATAAAAGAACTAGCAAGAGTGGCCGAATTCGAAGGATGCACAGGAATGGCTGAGGAGTTTGTAGCTCTGGTGATGCTGTGTGCGTTGCCAAGCAACTATGATGAAGTACTTTCTTGCACAAATTTTTTTGAAAAGAGGACTACACTTCTAGTGAAGTGGAAACGGTTCTGCTAAATCACAACCAGCGTCATAGGAGGCACAAAGAGAAAGATGGTACAGCAAGTTACAAACCGTTCGTTATTGGGACGAAGAAACGGTCTTTGGTCAAGCTTCAGAAGGAAGGCAGTAAAACAGGGTATTTTATCTGCAGAAGAGTGGGCCATTATGCTAGGCAGTGCCAGGAGAAAAGGCTATTAAGTATAGCAATACCGCATCTTTGGAAGGTGTCATCTGACAAGGAGATACACGTGATAACAATGCGCTATAATCCTTCAAACAGAGAGAGACGAAGGGCGTCAGATGGCAAGAAGCCAGTAAAACTCAAGAGAAGAAGTAGAACGTCAAGGCGTGTTAATCCACAAGCATTTGCGAGGGTAGACGGTAATCACATTCGACGGTCTACACCCATGCCGATAGTGGGGGAAGATGGGATGAAGTCAATTGAAGGGACTGATTCTGCCTCCAAGCCTTTTGAAGCACATGATGTGAGTATGCAACGGAAAGGAAGCAACCAAGCTGCAATTGACCTTGGTGTGAAATTGGCACGAGCAGATGGGGACTCCCAAGCTTCTGAGGAGAGTTATGCAAGCGGCTTTTGATAACACTGATGTAGGCATCAATGAGGCAGTCATGCCTGACTGTAATGTAGAGATGCATGGAACAGTTGCGGATGATTCATAAGGTCAAACCCAAGGAACAATAGTGGGGGTTGTGGCTGAGCAGCATGGGATAGAAGACATAGAACATGTCATTCCTACGGCAACGCAGGATTGTGCATCAGTGTGCAATAGGCACAAAGTAACAGCTAAAGAGTTACGGCTGGGAGCAAAGACAGAAGTTGCCAGCGAGATTGTGCAGCGGTGCAAATTGTCGACAGAATTGGCAGAAGACTTTGCAAGCCGTTGCAACGTTGCCGTTGAGGATTGGGTCAAGGATACCAAGGGGAACTTGGTACCTCATGTTGACCATGCGGAATACACGAGACGGTGGGTAAAAGCGCCACCAGAAGACAAGGTTGAGATTGCTCGACAGGACGAGCAGCTATGCCAAGAAGTTGAGCAGTTGAGGCTGACAACGAGAAGATGTAGGTTACAGAGGTCGTCAAGACTCCCAAGTGAAGCCTGTCTCTAAGAAGAGGCGGACAATCCATTAAGTGGTGCGAGTGCCCATTTGTGTATTGAAGCCTGAACACGAGTGGGGGTTATGTTGGGAAAAACGGCGCGAACCCTTTTAGAGTTCGTGCTCAGGCTTGTAAGAATGGAGAGTGCGTATAGATGCGTGCCAACAAAGCTGCACGTGTCACTGTTGCTGCACTTCAGAAGTAGTCGTCGTCATGTGAAGACGTGCGTGTCATGCTGATATGCCAAGACATGTCTGGATTTCGTTAGCTTAGCTAGGCTACAAGATAGGATCGGCCTACTGCAATAATTCCACTCGCGGGACTGTTTGCCGTAAAGCGTGTCCGACTCCGGCAGCAGCAAACCAGACCGCTTCAAGTCAACCCGTAGAGAAGAGAGTGTCGAAGAAAAGCGTTATCATCCTCTGCATCGTTACGATATGATAATTGTACATAAGTAATGTTTATGTAGCTAACTCACCATATCAACACTTGTGTCGAGGATATCGAGCGACATGAGAAACTGCAAACTAGGGATCGACCAGTTAACAAAAAACCGAGTCCGAGCAGAGTCCGAGTAATTATGAATACCCACCGAGCCGAGTCCGAGTAGTAAAACCGGGTCGTAGATTTTCAATTTTTGCTTTATACAGCTTTTTTTTACTTTGGTTTCGTTCTTTTTTTTTTTGCTTTCAGTCATTTTCATTTTGCTTTCGTCCAGTTTTGTATTGCGCATAGTATAACAATAAACAAAAGCAAAAAAAGGACGAAACCAACTTTAAAATACTGTAAAATACCAGTAATTCTTTCTTCCAAATTTTTTAATTATAAACTTTATGTCATTAAATAAGGTGAAGTCAAAAATTAAATTGACCAGCAATTCCTTGTTCTAATTCTATTTTTTTCGAATTCTTATTTTTTTAATAATAAAATGCATTTTTGTTACTTTGTCTCACAATAGGTTTTTGTTGGCTTTAATCCTTTAAGCAACGATGTGGCCCAAGTGGAGTAACTACATATATATACATCGAAACTTTTATGGGGAAGTGCGGGGCGAAGAATGTAATTTTCGGCCAAAATATCGACATGAGAAAAACTGAAATTCGCTACCCGATATGTTATGCATCGATTTCTGTAAACAAAACGTTGTTAACGATGTCTATACTTTTATAAAAAGCACTTTAGTTGAGTGCAGTCTCACTAAAAACTGCAAAAAAAGTGGTGTTCATTCCTTTTTCCGAAGTTCAAGAACAAAAAACTGGTAATTTTGAAAGCGGTAGAAATCGAAACATTTGACTGGGCGCTGCCATCTTGGGTTCATTGTAAAGCTGGAATTCCCCTCTATCCGGGCCTCTCAACACATTTTCTCGACGCCCGTTATGCATTGGCCAATCAGATGGAATGTAAGAGGCCGTTTCTGGCGATCTCGAGTTGCCTTTCCAAAGCAATTGGAAGATCGCGTTTCCTCATTGGCTAGTTGGCACCACTTGACCAATTTGGCGCGCTCTCATTGGCTGACGGACGATTTCACAATGGCCGCCATGGCGTGCTTCGGATTTCACGTGAGCGCTTATGTTCAGTTCGTTGTTGAAAATCACGAAAAAGATGATGTTTCACAACATTAAAAAATTTAAAACAGCAGCTGCAATGTACAACTAAAATGGAAAAGGAGCCTATAAACCTTCTCACTATCGCTTATCAGGTGGGAACAACGATTTTTAGCTTAACTATCGCCGACTTACGGACACGTTTTCTCAACACGGGGATTTTCAATTTTAGTTCGTTTACAGCTCGTAATTAAAAAAAAATTGGTTCTCCGAAACTATTAAAGCAATTTATCTGATTTTTTCTGTGCACATTAACGAATATCTATTGCGTGCAAGTAGTTGTAGGGGGATCCAGAAGGTATAAATAAAACTATGAAAATAAATATAATTTTTTCAAGAAATATTATTACCCTGTTTGTTCTCGGTCGAAATTTTACCGAGTCCGAGCCGGGTCAAAAATAGCATTACCCGGTACCGGGTCGGGTATTTACCCGGACTCGGTCGAACCATACTGCAAACACTTGTGGAAGATGCAAACAGTTGCATCAGACCGACCGACGTGTGTTGAGAATTTACTTGATTGAAGAGATTTTTTTTTTTATAAAATGATACTGCAAATGTTATCTTAATTTTGTCAACGTAATCTTCAGGATAGGATCTTCTTTCAGTTCAAATTTTGTTGATTACGCCATGCACGTCCAAGTTCATGTCTCATGAAGGTGAAACTGCGGATATAAGGCGTGGTTATAGCAGAATTTATTTACACATAACTTTTACTGTTTTAATGGTGCGGATTATCCGAGAGGCAGAATATACGTGTGAAACTATGGTACATTTGACGGCTTAATCTGAATTATTAAGAGATAGACGTTGCTAAAATTAAATAACACAAAGCTGTTAAAAAATGGGCATTTCTCAAACCAACGCGCGCAGATACTTTTCTGCGGTTACGCATTAATTCCTGCTAACAACAATTATGACCAAACAATATTAAATTTGCCCCAGAGAGAATAGGAGGAAAACTGAGGTGAATGCCAGGATCAAAAAGTATTTCAGTCCAGGCAAGTTGGCATTTCTAATTAAACATAACTTACTACCCATGCAGACTATCACGAAGAATTCTCAAGAAAGATTTTTTTTTTAAAGAGATTTCAAATACCTTATACCTTCAAATAACTAAATATGACCATAACAACATCAGTCTTCCGTGGTCCAGACTTATCACACCAGACATCGAGCATTTATGTTTAAAACCATCTATCATTGTTCTTTTTTTTTTAAAGTTTTGACTACGGTTTAATGTTTGCAGTTTGCGTATCTTCGAACTTGAAAGCAGACGATGTAAACAAAAAAGATGTAGCCAGAGTTCACTAAAACCACCTATATTGTGTCCGCAGAAAACTCGCAGATACGAGAGTGTCTCCAGTTTTGAAAGTGTGCATTTAAAAAAGTTTTGAATCCATTTTAATGTTTTATTTGTTAATTTTTATTTCAAACTCAAGTTTTAACTTAAAATTAAGTTTTTGACTACGGTTAATGTTTTATGTGATAATAATCTTTATTTTAAAGATCAGTTTTAACTTGACTTAAATTTTAAACTTTATTGAAAAAATTTCACATAATCGAACGTAATAAAAACAAAATCGAATCGAAAGTTTCGAGCTTTGCAGTCCTAACCTGTTGTTGTAATTTAGTCTTCGTTTCTTCAAGACATCTGATTTGGTCATGAGATGACTCTTCGACCTGAAAGTGAGTACATACATTACAACTACACCTAGGCACTAAACCATGTAAGCTTTTAACACAACAATGGCAGTTTTTACAATTCACGAAACCATACAATTTTTCACAATTTAATAAAAAAAAATTTAAAACAAAAGTTACCTGTTTTAGATCTTTCTGTAGCAATGTAAACTTGGACTTGGTTTCATCTATAGAGGTCCTTAATTCCTTGTTTTGAGTATTTAAGACAGTTATCTCTTCTGTCTAAACATTTGAGAGAAAAAAGGTTAGTATCCTTGTTTCCATTTTAAACTATATCTGCACGACTAAAACACTGTAATTAGGTATGAACAACACCATACTGGTTCAAATGTAAGGTGACTCAAATAAAGATGCATTGCATTTTTGGGCAACTGATGACTGTACTAGCAGGCCAATTACAAAGACTAACTGTACAGTTCACCCAATAAATGATTTAAAGCCAAAATTTGTAATACTTATTTTGGATGTAGAACATCAATTTTTCCCCCCTAACAAACTTTGGGTTAGAGGGAGAGCTCACCAACAAAATGGAATGGTTCGTTTAATGCATAATAAAGATTCAAAATTGTCAAAGTTAGGCTAGGTGGGGGATTCAGAACAAGTACAAAAGCTCGGGAGACGAAAGCTCGGGAAACACTTAGAAAAAAGTTTATGAATTACATTCGGGCCAATACGAAACCGATATCAGCAACGACAATACACAACGATTCCCACAATTCCCATATTTGCATAATGATTATAAACAGCTGAATAACATAGTCTCTTCTAAATTTAGAGATTCGATAACTGCAGAATTAGATGACACAGATGTGCATTTTGCAGCAATTTAAATCCTAAAAGTTTGTAGCAAAATTGTCCCTGTTATTACCAAGATAAACTATTCAGAAAGCTTTGTACAATTATGTAGTCGACAATGTATGCAGGTAAAAAAAATATTGCAAGATTTATACTAAGAGATCCTCAAAACATAACAGCTGATAGCCAATGCTCCCCTTTCAACAACAGTGGGCTATCAAGGTTTGATATCGGCTCGAAACTGTACAATAGTCTAGGAGCTAACAAACTCGCACAAAGTTGAGCCTTACCTGCTCAATTACTTTAGCTTCTAGTGCCTCACATTGAACTTGATATTTCCCAGTTTTGTCCAACTCTTGCGTTAAGTCCGTTTGGAGTTGTTGAATCATCTCTCGCTGACTAGCATTTTCACTGTGACTCTGAAGTTAGCAAAACACGTTAACTTTAAAGAAAAAATTATTTTTTATTTATCCCAAATGCTTTAACCTTTAGTTATTAGCTATAAATCATTCAGTTAAATGCTCAATGCTAAACACTTTAAAAATTTACTTTTAAAATGCTTCCACAGCTCACCACCGAGTGGCAGTCTAAGCTAGCTACCAGCATGCCACATCACATCCCATCACTTAGGTAGAACACTACAGAACTTATTTGCAGAACTTATCTGTTTGGCGAAAGCCATTCTCCGACATAGTCACCAGATTCCCTACTACGATGGACAGGAGGACAAGGAGGAGGGGGAAAAGGGGGGGTGGAGGACAGTCTTAAGTTGCAGCCAGTTCCTTGATGGTCCCCACAGTTTGAAGCGGCGAAGACGCGACGTGCCACGTGGCAACACACAGAAGCAATAACACGACGAAAGGGCGATTAGGAGACGGCACGTAATGGCAAAGTCGCGACGTGGCGAGGCTTCAACACAGCGAGGTAGCGATGAACTGGAACTTTGAAGGGACAAGGTACGAGAATGACAAAACTGATCCACTGTGTACAAATGATGCGCGGCATAAGGGCAGCACGCAACCGTCAACCATAACACTGTGCAGAGGGGTATTTTTATGCATTTGCCTGCCAAAGAGATGGCGATGCATTCCTTCCACTGCGTGCGTAGTCCACACGGACCAGCCGACCCGGTGATAGAACAGTTTGGCGAATCGACGATCCAACACGCCACACGACAATCCACTTAAGGTCCCACTCACATGTACACTGTACAGACGCCTGAAGCGAAGACTGGCACAAGGGGATTTATTAAATCGCTTTTAAATTAAACCTCTGGCATTCGTTACCATTTCAGAAGGCATTGCATATTCGGCATGGGTTTCCCACCGGGGTAAAGTGAAACGAAACGTGATGGGAAGTGGCACTGCATCCTGATAATTATCATGGAGCGCCACCTGGTGGTGAGCTGTGAAAGCCTCTTAAAAATGAATTTTTAAGGTCATGAGCGTTGAGTATTTAAATGAACGATTTAAAGCTGATAACTGAAGGTCAGTATTTTCAGATAGTAGTGAAAACATTTCTTCATTCATTCAAATAATTAGGGTATAATGTGCCACACTAACCGAAACTTTTTAAACATGCACTACTTAAAACCATTTAAATTAATACTTCACTTGAAAAGTCCAGTAACAATTATTATGCATAAGGTCATCGTTATTTTAACCCTTTCGTGCCAAAGCGACAATATATCGTCATACGAAAAACAAGTCAAACGTGGCCAGACGAACGATGCATCGTCCGCTCAGTTCTAAGCTCTGTTAAAAAAAAATATCCAATTGCATACATCGGAGGTGTCAATTACAATTGAATCAGGTATTTTGGAACGTATAATTTCGGTTAATTAAATTTAATTCATTGAACATCATCATTTTATTACCTTACCTGATGTTTTTGTTGGCATCGTCGCCAACATTAACCCTTCTGACGCCAGCCAGAAAAAGAGCACTTGCTAGCCCAAACTAGCCAGTTTTTCGCAGCGCAAGAAATGACTGCACGTCTTCATTAAAATTCATGTAACTGCCTTTAAAAACGTAGTAGAGGCTTTATTTTTTTTTAAACAGCTCGTAATACTTAGGCATTAACCCGAATATTCACATAAAAAATTATAAGGCACATTTAGGGTGGGAAAAAATGGCAAATGTATTACAAATCAAAAAAATCTAACATAGTACTGGCTTTGAGAGCAATTTTGACCAACTTTACATGCTGAAAGAGTACTTTTTTTTGCATAAACGTAATGATCTATGTTCTTTCTTCACACCAAAAATGAAGCGAATATGTGTGATACTTTTTTTTTTAATTAAATAAAATCGTCACGTCTGTCAGTAGTGAAGCATTCCTGTTAAGAGTGGCTGCCCAGCTTGGCAGTTTCCTTCTACTCAACAAAATTTAGGCCTATTTGCAGCGCAAGGAATTATTGCACGTCAGCATTAAAAATCATGTAACTCCCTTAAAAAACGTAGTTGATGCTTAATTTTTTTTTAAACAGTTCGTAATACTTAGGCCTTAACCCGAATATTCACACAAATAAATTATACGGCATATTTTGAGGGGGGAAAAATGGCACATTTATTATAAATCAATAAAACGTAACATAGTAGACTTTAAGAGCACTTTTGACCAGCTTTATATGCTGAAAGAGTACTTTTTTTTTGCATAAACGTAATTATCTATCTGTTATCTTTCTTCATACCAAAAATGTGTGAAACTTTTTTTTTAATTAAATAAAATTGTCACGTCTGTCAGTAGTCATTAATCGCTCTCAGGAGTGGCAAGCTTCCTTTTCAACAAAGTTTGGGCCTATTTTGTAGAAACGGGCACGTAATCACACTGCCGTAATTATTTATATCCATTTGGCAAGCTATTATTAATTAAAATCTTATGAGGTAGTTGTTTCTCCTTCATTAGAGCCAACCCTTCCCAATGTCGGTCGCCACTCGCCATTTGGCGAGTGGAAATCAACAGTTGGCGACTTGGAATTTAGCCTTACTCGCCAAATCGGCGACTAGCTACAGAGCATGCCACTAAAAAATGGGTATCTCTGAAACCGTATAAGTTAGAAACAAACGGTTTGCGGCGTTATGCTCAGATTTATAAGGGCTATATGTATAACTGAATTTTCTGCATTAATACTGGATTTTAAGAAAATTGCACAATTTTGTTAATGCATAAATTAGAGAAACCTTTCATCATACAAGACGTCTTTGGTATGTGTCGAGTAAAAATTGTGAAATGACGAGTGCTTGTAAGGTCTACTGGCCAAGTGGCGACTGCTACTGGATTGACATTCGGAAGGGTTGATTAGAGCTGGGAAAAAAAAGGCATTTTATTTTCAGTTGTTCCAGTGGTCGAGCGACGAAGCACTTCTGCAAAGCGCAGGCTAAGCCTATTCCCAACTCCAACAAAGAAAAATCACTTCTCAAATGTTCATACTTCTAATCCAATCCTGAATTTGCGGAAATGGCGGAGTAATGGATTGAAATAGAAGGCAACCGATCAAGCGACGCGGGACAAGCAGGATGGCCGGGGCTCAATGGTCGACAGCGGTGGGGCAGGGTTCCATGGTCGGGAGCGGCGGGCCGGACCTCCTTGGTCGGCAGCGGCCATTTTTATCGCGCTGTGCTCCGATCCAATCGAACGCATCACATTTGATTCACTTAACGAATTATCGACCATTTTTCAATAAAAAAAAAAACGTTATCAGTTATCTTTACAGTTATTTCTCTCAAAGACGTCCATAATTTGCTAATTTACCTCAGTCAAAAGTGGTACATGATGTAAATCAAAATCCGAATCGGGAGAGCGCTACTTGATGCAATGGCTGCCATCTATTTTTTTCTTCGAAACTCACGGGGG
Organism: Lithobius niger; assembly: GCA_023313725.1. Lineage (NCBI taxonomy): Eukaryota > Metazoa > Arthropoda > Chilopoda > Lithobiomorpha > Lithobiidae > Lithobius > Lithobius niger. The sequence continues at coordinate 99,225 of JAHWFP010050046.1, read as the reverse complement.
CAGCGAACGAACACAACATAGCTCGGGAAAAAATTAAATATTATTGGCTAGTAACTAGTCACGTGGGCAAAATTGGCGGGAAATTGTAGCAGACACATGCCTTTAGCGAGTAAACGCTCCAGGAGCGATCAATGCACCACGTGGACTGACGTACAGCTTAATAAAGTGGCTCCCGTAAATTCTACGGGTCCGGCGCGCAACGGTTGGCTTGCCCTCCTATTAAATTCATGGATCCGGCGCGCAAAGGGTTAACGTGAAATTGCTTTTGTTTGCTGAAACTAGCCCTTGGTTCAACGATTGTATCTCCGGAACAACACAGCGCAGAGCTGTCATCTTGCCCGTGAAAAATGACGTCATCAATTCCTATGTCACGGTCTCTATTCCTCGAATGAAATGTGCCGTTTTAATGGCCTTTGTTCAAACTCTTCGGTATCGCGAGTGTTGATTGATGCATTCGAGACGCGTGACCCTTCATCGCGAAGGGGGCCATTCACTAGTGACGTCACGCGAGGAGAGTCAAGGTTGCATCCACTGGCACTAGCAGGTGCGGCTTACGAAGAATTGGAAGTGCACCTACAACTATCGTGAATATTGAGTAATTAAAGCAACTTTAAACTACTTCTACGGTTGAAAAATGTCACACAAGACTCACAAAAACGCACACTTTCACAACGAAGATAGTCTACTAACTGCAAATTTTCAACTAACTGTAGTCGTCATCAGGCACCTTAAAGGTAAGTTTGAACTCTGTTTACATTTCGTTTTTCAGTCCAATACACGGTTAGAATTTGAAACCTCCACGGTCTGCTAAATTCAGTCAATTGGTTCACCCTTACCCACTGTATCACTTGGGCCGTTCTTTACACGCAATCTTCCATTCAACTTCGAGCTTCCCTTGCAAGTCTTTCCCAATCATGTTTGTAATATTAGAAAATGATGGGCCTTGAACATTAATAAGCGGGATCTGCCTGTTTTCGTGTATCTTAATCGCAATGGATTCAAGGCATCTTAAACGGTTGTCCCATTTCGCGTTAGATTTAATCAGTGTCACCGATTTACCCCACTCAACATCATACTGCCTTTCCGTGCAATGGACTGCAATGCCGTTATCGATAACATTATTTCTAACATTCCCCATATGTTGGCTGAGCCTCGTTCGTGTTCCTTTTCTAGTCTCGCCAATGTACACGGCATTGCAGTCTTTGCACGGTACTCTATACACTCCTTCTCTGGTGTTTTGTACTTGTGCTAGTTCTTGCTCATCTCTGGCTTTTTGGGTCCCTTCGGTCGCAACATTTTTTCATTCTCCTGGTGTTGGCCCTTCCTTTGTATCTTCTTTCCCAGTCCTTCTTCGTTCTTAATAAATGTTCTGAAGCCATTCTTTTTAAGTTCTTGCTAAATTGGGCAACTAACTCCCTCAAGGTAGGTGAGTGTTACTCTTGGTTTTATATCCATGGTTGGATCACTCGTGGTATACTTCTCTCTCTCTTCCCTGCCTTTGCTACAGCTTTCGCTTTCTTCGTAAGTCCATTAATCATTCCACCCATTGAATGTGCAAGGCCTATCATTTTCTAATATTACAAACCTGATTGGGAAAGACTTGCGAGGGAAGATCGAAGTTGAATGGAAGATTGCGTGTAAAGAACGGCCCAAGTGATACAGTGGGCAAGGATGAACCAATCGACTGAATATAGCAGACAGTGGCAGTTTCGAATTCGAACCGTGTATTGGACTGAAAAACGAAATGAGTTCAAACTTACCTTTAAGGTGCCTGATGACGACTACAATTAGTAGTTGAAAATTTGCATTTAGTAGAATATCTTCGTTGTGAAAGTGTGCGTTTTTGTGAGTCTCGTGTGACATTTTTCAATCGTTGTAGTGTTTCACAGTAAGATGAATAACGGTGTTTTTACTTTTACGGTAATAAAACATAGAATAATAAACTCTAAAGTTATAAAAGGCATTGTTGTGGAAGAATATTCAGTGGATGTTATCATTCCGAGTACTGCAAGTTGAAGTTGAAGTTTTTGTTAGAGCTTTTACGTAGTCGACTTCAGGAGTTCTTTAAATAATGAAAACGTAGGACGATGGTCCCAATAATTATATTTGTGCTCAATAATTAACAATATAATTATTACGTCTACAAATTGTTGTACTCCTAGATCGCTTAGTTTTTTTTTTATTAGAATTTATTTTCGTGAGGCATGCAACTTGTTCATGGCTGCCACGTTGTGACCATAGATCTTCTCGAGCGAATCTTAAAAAAATGGCGTTAGGCCCGAAAGGGTTAAAATAACAAAACTAATAATAGTTTGTATTTATTTTCGTTACGTACCTTTTCAAATTTTTCTTTGAGTTTTTCAAACTGTTTACTTTGATCACTTAAGGCATTAGAACTACTTTGTAGCCGACTTTCTAATTCCATTTTTTGGTTGACTTTAGCACCTTCGGAGGCTAGAAGTTGATCAGACTAAAAATACAAATAAGCATTAAATTACTATAAATTTTAAAATGTCAAGTAAATCCTTAAGATACTATAACCCTGGTAGCTTAATTGTGCATTGAGAGGGAGAGTAAAAATGAGTGAACCAACTGCATCACCTACCCCTGGGTGAAGTGGAGGATCCAATTGAGTCACAGGTGGGGAGAGCTACCCCAAGAAGTCTTAGATTTTTTATTTAGTCACCAAGTATGTAACATTTTCAAAACATGAGACACTCACAACAGCGATTTCTAATTTTTGACACATCATTGAAGATGTTCTACTGCTCGTCTGTTTTCGTCAGGATTCCACACGTTGTTTCGTACGTTCGGATTTCCTACATTTTGTTTTGAAGGACTTGAATGCAGCAGTTGAAGTTACCACTTGTATTTGTCAGCATCCCTGCTTTCAACCTACGTACAAGCCATACAGTGAGGCGGCGTTGCACGATGTTCTGTATAGTGGGGTTGGATGGCGGCTGAAAGTTCATGAGGTGTGCGGATTCTCTGTCGAAACGTTTGAAAATACCTATCACTCGTTGAAATCGGCAAAGTGGTTGTAACATTCTGGTGTCCATGTAGCGGCTAGGGGTGTGCGAGTAGAAAAATTTTAATTCGAGTCGAGCTGAGCCGAGTTTGCAGCAGAAGAATCGTGTATCGAGCCGAGTTTCGAGTATTTGATGGAAATATTTTGTTTACACGTTTCTGTTTAATTTGTTAAGATAATAAGACCAAAGATGGTGCTTAGTTGACTGTGTGGGTCATGGTTTTCCAGCTTTAAGGACATGACTTGAAAATGGTTTCAGTTATTGACTTTGAACCTGCACCACTGGAAAACTCTCACCGAAACAATCGGTTTGGTATATTGGAATGTCAAAGTCGGTAAAAACTTTGGCGAAGTTATCACATTTTCGCCGGATTCGAGTTTTTCGAGTATGGTCGCGAGGCGAGTTAAAGTACAAGTTTCATACTCGGCTCTAATTTTTCGAGTATCGCACATCCCTAAGTGGAAAGCAGTACTGTATTTGGACACGTTGTAGGCAGTGTTGGAGACATCCTGTAATCCTTGCCTAGTTTCTCCGATGGACACCAAACAAGATATCCTAGAATGATAAGACCACTTGGTTGATTTCTATAATTCCATGAGTTACAGGCATGTAAGAGCCCTCGAGTAACTCGCCATCCAACATTTTGAGAGAACACGCACACCTCACGATATTACGGTCCACATCCAACCATACAGAACATTGTGCAGCGTTGGCTCGCTGCGCAGCTTGAACATAGGTGGAAACCAAGGAGGCCTGACAAACACGAGGAGCTACGGCAACCGCTGCATTCAAGTCCTCCAAAACAAAATGTAGGAAATCCGAAATTCCGAAACAGTGTGGAAAAAGCCTGATGAAGACAAGAGCAGTGGCAGATTTTTAATGGTCTGTTAAAAATTGGCAGATGCTGTTGTGTGTATTTTGAAAATTTGCGTAATTGATGAACTTAATGACTTCAAACTTTCAAAGTAAAATTCCATATTCGTTCTTCGAACTTCAGTCTTAGTTTTTGAAACTTCTCACAAAATTAATGGCCGATTACACTGCAAAGGACATAAGTTACAGTACCTTTGTCTTCAAATCAGCTTCCAACTTCACAACTCTTCCTTGACTTTCTTGAAGTTTGGCAGACAGGTCCTTCTCACTCACTTCAAGTTTACCACATTTATCGTTGGCACTTTGCAGATAACTTTTTTTCTGCAGAAAGCAACAAAAAATAAACTATGAGTAAATGATCTACACTGTAAATAACACCCTTTTGGGTGAAAATTGGCAGAGAACATACAAAACATTTTTGCAAATATGAAGTTAAAATATGTTTACGTCTTGTAGGCTTAGATTTCAAAGTAAAGGATATTTACCGTGTCAATATCCTTGCAAATTTTCAAGTCTGGTTTTTCTGGAGTTGAAAGATTTTCTGGAGTTGGAGCTTTTCTGCAGACAAACAATCACAACCAAGTGAGCGGTGATGTGGTGTAACGGCGGACACTACGACGACTGAGGTGCTTGTAACGCCCCCGGTTTCCTGGTTTGACACGGAGATTCAATTTAAGGTGTAGCGGTGATTATATCGACTTTTACGGCATAAGCACAGCATGGGCTACAGTCCCAGCATGGGGGATGGAGCGTCGGGTCCTACTTAAAGGGGCCTAACCTTAATACTGATGGTATTCACTGCCATCAACGATGGAATTTCACTGTTTATCAAGAGCTAAAATTAAAGATGGGCTACATATTTATTTTACACCTAAACAATTAATCAAATAGCAAACGAACTGAAGTTTAAAAACTCCTGGTTTTATTTTAACAGGGAATGAAAAGCACACTTTACATTAAGTTTGCATTAACAGCTTTTGAATATCAATGAATTAAAAGCAACAAGTTTGAATTTACATTTCGTAATTCACACGATACCACAAAACGACACTTGTGTTTTGAATGTACAATCAATTAAATTTTCGAATAGAAAAAACAATACTGAACGCTCACTTGAATCGTCCGCAAGACTGAACAACCCAGGCTGGTTGCAGTCTATCAAACAGTATGTTTCAAACACGCATGAAAGATCAACCGTTTCAGTTTTGTTTCTAAGTGATAAAACAGAGCATTTAAACCTCCCAGAGTTGCTATTTAGAAGCCAACTCCTCAAATTATAAAAGCCTCGGCTACTTATAAAGTACGTCTGGAGTGAATGAATCAATGAATCCCACACAAAGATCAAACGGTCCGTTATTTGGATTAAAGTTACATTTAAAACAAATAAGAAAAAAATGTTGGTTTTTAGTAAGAGAACCACTCTGACGTTATGGGGTGAACAAACCTAATATGCCGCTTAAGGCGTCACCACCATAATTTCCTCTAAGCTAGAGAGTGTAAGGTAAGTTTTAAACTATAAATTTAGACTTGGGGAGTCCTAAATTAAATTTTCAAAAGCTAAACTACAAACAAACGAACCACTGCCATTTTGCCCGGCATGGCATCCTACGGATGTGATGTCTCCACTCCTGACTGGCGTGACCCTTCTAGCTTGAGAGATCTGTGAGTTGTGCTGCTGAGGGAGGGGTGTCGGGGCTTTTTATGCTAAGAGACCGGAAGTTCGCGCGGATGGGCAGGAAAGCTACGGGGTCTGATTGGCTGAGGGCCAGGAGAACAATCGAAAATGGGAGAAGTCGGTAGAACAAAGGGACTTGGTGCAGAGCCGTTTGAAGAAGTAGGGACATGTAAAGATAGGCCAGTTTGAGTTTTACTCAAGTCAACTTTGGGAAAAGGCCTTTGCTTTGAGATATTTACTATTAAATAAATATTTACATGATTGCAACGTGAGTAGGCTCTGGTTAAAGCTTAGTATATGGGCTTGGGTAATGCATATAAGCATTACTATTAAATTTAATAAGCTTTAACTGAAAACTGCAGTGTTATACACCAAAACTAGTTTTGGCTGGGGGGGGGGGGGGGGAGGCGAAGTTTTATGCACAGTTTGACTTTCGGATTGTTTTGGGAACAGATCTTTTTAAGTATCTTTTGGTTTTAATAGTAGGACAAGCTAGTAGTAATTTTATGGTGGTCACAGTCGGGTTTTAGAGGAGAACTAAAACAAACATACATACACTAAAATTCGTGTCCGGTAGAATGCCGATGTCTAATTATTTCGGACTAATGGCAGCGTTTCTGGGGACAAAAGAATATCATAAAAAGGTTAAAGAAAATAGATAAATAATCTAGCTCAGTTGAATGCTAAAATGCATAAATTTAATTTGGATGCTTAACTTTAAAGTTAAGGGACAACGTTTTGATCTTAGTGGACATTTTTCATAAGGCTTGCGATCGTTCAAACATAATAAAAAATATCACACTTAAAAATGGTTGTATCCACATGTATGTGAGGTTAAGTACCATAAATGGAAGCCCCTCCTAAACTACAACTAAGCTAGTGTTTTGGGGCTATTTGCCCTAAAATAGAAACAACAAAATAGAAATACAAGGTTACAAGTCTTCAATAATGGCGGCCATGATGAAGGAGCGCTGCGGTTGGTTTTGGACGATTTTCAAATGTAGTTTGTGGATCTGCTAGAATGAATTTTCGAATTTGGGATTCCCCAAGACGTAGATATTATGGATGGCTATTAAATGTCGAAGAGTTTAACCGATTCTGTCCATTATTAAAAAAAACGGCGAAATTTACACAATCGAGGCATTTGGGCGTTCAGAGAAAAAAAAATTGTTCGTTTTGCAAAACGAAGTGTTTTCGACGGCCAGCCTTTACAGTGGTAGCCTGACGAAGACAGTTGTCTGAGCCCCTCCAACTCCAGAAAAACCAGAATGTCAAAAATTTGCAAGGATACTGGCATGGTAAATATCATCTACTTTGAAATTTAAGCGTACAAGATGTAAACATGGACTCGACTTATCAAAGTAAGCGATATGACATTTTAAAGTTAAAACATCGTCGAATACTGCTTAAAATTTTGTTAGCATTACACATTAATTGTGTAATCTGATTCGGAAAATGTTCCTTTCATTTTCGTGCTTTTTTTTTAACGAACATGTTTATTTTTTTTTTTTACATACAGTATATGTTTAGGCCGCTAAAAGTGAATATCTCGGGAGCGTGCACAAGGATTTTTTGTTCTTAGCTCCTGCTTGCTTGGAATGTTTTTTAAAGCCAGGCTACAAAATAAATTCAGTCACGTGTGAACATTTTCATGAAACTGGAGCCGATAATCATGCCAGCTTGAGCTCCATTCACACAATCTCCGCCAAATGATCCTTCCTCTCCATGTACGAGTCGCGTTCATTGCTCCAGGTATGCTGTGTTCCTTTGAAATTTTCTAGGGAAAAGAATTGTAAAAAAATTTGCTTAATAAAACAAATAAATGAATCCTCTACGTTGTCGAATTATTTTTAGAATACCATTAATGGACGATTGTGGTGATGGGTTTCGTACGCTGCACGATGATGACATCACCACCATTGCAAAGACTGGAAATGATGAATGCTTGACATTACTGTAAAACATGATGGTTTTGGCTGCTGCACAATTTGTAAAGTGGTTTCGTTTTAGAATACTTTTCATTGGTCGACAGTGGATAGAGATCGTTTGAACGTGGTGTGTGGAAAGGCGTTTACGTACCAAGTCTAGCTTGACGAAGTACGAAATTGCACACATTAGGTAGAACCCGCTTGAATGTGGCAAGTGTGGAAAGGCTTTTGTGCCTAAGTTTTACGTAACGTGCCACATAGTTATATACCGCGGAACCAAACAGTTGAAATGTGTTGAATGTGGGAAGGCATTTTACGAGAAGAGATCAGTGACCACGTTTTCCAGCTCTTCATGAACCACCGACTGTTGCCATTTAACGCGATGAAACGTTTAAAATGGAATGTGATCCCGATTTTTGAACACACCAAGCTCATATATGGAGGTAGTTTGAACTATGGAATGGCTTTTTTTTCGATGAATGAGTGATTTAAAGTTTTGGTATCTATCAGGATCCAAGATGGCGGCTGTATGGATGGAAAAAGCGTTGTAATGTAAACTGACTCAGTTGACTCTACACTATACTGGAGTAAAACCCTTCGAATTTAATACGTTCTGTGCGAATCATCGTTCATGGGAGTTTTGCAGACTGATATTTATCTACACTCGGATGAGAAGCCGTTTATTACGTTATGTTTTGTGGTATGGCATATTCGCAATGTGGCACGACTATGCTATGTGGAAAGCCAAGTGTTGTGTTTTGTCGCGTAGGCATGCTGCAGAATGGCAGCCTTGTCGAATTCACTCTGGGCTGAAACCTGTTGACTGTGCATTGTGTGATTCGGCTTTTTCTTTGTCGGCCCATTTCATTACATACGATTCATTCTGGGGAGAAACCATTTATACTGCGAATTGTGCCATGCAGCTTTTTTCAGTATTCTGGAATCATAATTCTAGAGATTTTTCGTTTTAAATGCGAGTTGCGTTATGTTGCATTCTCACGATGACGACACCTTAAGAACATTGACGAATACGCGTCGGAGAGAAGCCGTGTAAATGTGAATTGTGTGGTGCTGCTTTTTCAAAAAGAGGCGAATTGAACTATTTCACTTTTTCACTATTTTGGAACCTTCCCTTATATCTGGAGATAATCCGTTTTTATTTGCGAATTTGTGTAAAGTTGAATTCTCACGATGAGGACATCTACATCTGATTGAACATTGACGAAAACGCGTCGGTGAGAAGCCGTACAAATGCGAATTGTGTGATGTTTATTCACATAGTGGATGTTAGAAACCCATCGCCCAATTCATACTGGAGAGAACTGTCCAAGTGTGGCATGTGCGATGCTGCTGTTCCAGAATGAGGAGATTTGGAAACACACTGGAATTCATAATGGAGAGATTCCCTTTTAGTACGAATTGTGTGATGCTTCATTTTCAATTGGAGGAAAGTTGTACAATTCACTCTGGAGAGAAGTAGTTTTTAAAATGACGAAGAACGAGTTTTAAGCAGTACTGCTTTTTCACATTGGGGATCTTAACGATATTCTGTTGTGCTCATTATGGCGAGAAGCCGCTTAAATGTGAAGTGTGTAATCTGAATACACACGGTCGAATTCACTCTGGTGAGAAGCCGTTTTGATGTGAATTGTGTAGTGCTGCTCTTTCACGGACAGGAAGAGATGTTTTTTGGCACAGAGACAATTGTCGATTTCCTTTACCCCGAGGTGCACTTTCTGGGGAGAAACCACTTGAATGTTGTGATTGTGGAAGGACTATTTTTTTAACGTTGCAATGGAATCTTGCGATTCTGCTGTGCTGATTACCAGTGGTGATCAACCTTTCTGTTGTCAACACGCCCCTTATCTCTGCCCAAGAGTCGGGTATCCTCACCAAGGCTGCCGGCGACAAAGCGAAAATTGCGAAACTTGAACTAGAGCTGTCGCTTAGAGATGCGAAGGTTCACGACCTGACTGTTAAACTTCATGATTTGGATAAGCTCTATAGAAGCTCCATTGCGATTTCTAACGAGAATTCAGCCCTCTCCGAGGCCAACGCCTTAAGTCTCAAGTCGGAGTTCGACATGGAAGTTGCTGCGCTGACGAAAAGGCACGATGATATTCTTGAGGTCGCTATCAAGAGGCACGAGGAAGAGCTTAGAGCGTGCAAGGTTAACACTGATCGACATAAGGATGAGCTCGCACAACACTTGGAATTGTGCAATCGGGGGAATAATGACGTTGAAGCTTTGCAATCGAAAGTCTCTGAACTCTCTGCCTTTGTTGATGATTGCCACTCTAATCATTCCAATCCACTAGATGTACCTTCTCCGCCTGTCGTGATAGCCAGCGATCTCCTGTGCTTCATGTCTGTTCACCTTTCGAACATTCCTAGAGAAGAATTGGAAGATATTACAGAGACTCACTTTAGTAAAGACAATATTTCGAAGGCTAAAGGCCTTATCTACGATGCCATCTTTCAAAGCGCCCAAAGGGATGGGATTGTCCTCTCCCGATCGAGAATTGCCTCCTGTAATCGTACTGACACTCTTGCTGAGATTAAGAACATCTATACGCTTCTGATGTGGTACGACTCGAGTGATAGTAATGGGATGGCCATTGTGTTTGTGCCTGTGAACCCACAATGCTGGCCACCACTCTCTCAGGACTACAAGTACGACAGTGACTCTGCTCGACAGGTTCGTGAGATGGTTTCTATTTTTCAGAAACATGTTGTCTCCCTTGAGAAATCATGTGACAACCTGTCTGTCGTTGGAGCTTCAACCAACTGGAGCGAACTTCGTGCGTTGGTTGTGAATGAAGTGAAGACTGCCCTTGCATCAGCCTTGGATGACGGAGATAACGACCTGCAGTCCCACCTTTCAAAGGCCTATGCCGCTGAACATCATAGTCCTGACTGTTCCTCTGTGCACGAAAGTGTTCTTGCTGTTCTGGAGCGTATTACTGCAGGTTCTGCTGAAGCCGATCAACGCGACTGTGACATCAACCGCAAGTGGACATGCATTGAGCAGAGCATTAGTGCTCTCTCCAGGCGAATTGATCAGCTGGGCGAAGTCAACGATCGGCAATGTAATCGATCGAATTCTGTGATCAAGGGCGGCGAGGCCATCGATCACAGCAATCTTCGCTCGCTGTCTTCTGTTCCTCATGTTGAGTCTTCTGCTCGTGACTCCATCCTTGGCAGACCCCCTTGGAGAACGGACGGATTGATGCCCATTCGCCTGACTGCATTGACATTGGAGTGCCCGAGAACGGAGCAGTTGTTGACCGTGTCGTCTCGAGTCCTGACTCTCGTGCACATATGGAAACTGAAACCGGCTCCTTTGGAAACCTCGGGGATGGCTCTTCCTCTATTGATGCCGATTGTCACAAGAAGCCGTACAAGAAAAGGAGAACGTGTAGGAATTCAAAACGTGGCTCCAGCAACAATGTTGACAGCGACAATGTGGAAAATATGCGGCCACAGTCTACTGCGAATTGCTACAACATTACCAACCGACGGGATATACACTCTGTTCGTTCGGAAAGTGGCACTGACCAACCCGAGATCGAGCATCACCCTTGCGACGACGGGAGAATGGATAATCATCGTAGTCCTGCTTCGACAGATGAGCACACAGATAACGGGGACTCCCACCACACAGATGTGGGTCAGGCCATCCGGACGTAGTGCTAGAATTTTCCTAGGGGGCTGTGATACGGATATGACACCGCACGACGTGTATCTCTACCTACGTAGGCTCATTTATCGTGAAACTGGAGAAGGACCTAGGATCGTCGTTAGGAGAATCGTCAATCACACGATCAGTAAACCCTGGAATTCCTCGTTCCAAATTGAAATTCCACTGCACCTGCGTGCACTGATCCTTTTGCAGAAGCACTGGCCGAGAGGAATCAGAATCCGGCCTTTCACGAAACACCAATTCAACAATAAAATTCACAGCGATTAACTCTCTTCGCATTACCATTTGGGACTGTGCTGGTGTTAAGAACTCGTTAAAGCACCTCCGTGACATTTGTGAAATCAACGACGTTGTTCTTCTCCAGGAGACCTGGCTTTATGACTTTGAAGAGGCATTTCTTCATAATGCTCACCCCGATTTTCATTGTAAAGCCTTTAGTTCTATGTGTTCTGAAGACCTTACCAGACGCGGCAGACCTTATGGCGGGATCGCTATCCTATGGCGGAAAAACATTCTTTGTGCAATCAACGGAACGGGGTGTGCACTCAGCAAGAGGGTTATGTGGATCAACTTGTTATGTGGTGGTACCACCTGGAGAGTGGTAAACTGCTATGCCCCGACCGATTCCAGACATCCTGCCTCCAGGGAAGAGCTGACTGACACGTGGGATGTAATTTCTGCTTGTATTACTTCTGACCCAAACCCCTTGTGTATTGTTGCTGGGGACTTCAACACTGACTATGCTAGAAGAGGATTCTTCCTTGACTCTCTCAACCATTATCTGTCCTCCCTGGATCTCGTACCTGTTGATGACTTCGATGCCCCTGATGACCGTTATACATTTGTTAGCAACTTTGATGGAAACGTCTCGTGGATTGATCACTTTTTTGGAGACGAGTATGTATGCCGGCTTGCTGTTAAGACTGAAACCCTTGATAGCTTCCTCTCCTCTGACCACATCCCCTTACAGCTTGTTGTCGCTACCCCCCATGCTGTGAACGCAACCTATTCGCATGTTGAAGCCCCACGTAGCAGAGGCATTGATTGGCGGAAATCTGACACTCTTACCACTGATCTGTATCGGAACCTGATTGCTGACTGTTTGGCTCAATCTTCTCCTCCCAAAATGCTTGACTGCAACGAGAATGGATGTACGGATCCTCAGCATCTACGTGACATCGATGGCGCTTGTGAGTTCCTTAATGAAGCGATGAAGTCGGCCGACATACAATGCAGCATTAGTACTCAAGGGAGTAGAATGTGTAAGAATCCTCATTACAAGCGTAAAGTGTGTGGATGGAATACCAACGTCAGGGATAAATATAATGATTTTATGATTGCTCATACTGAATGGAGTGAAAATGGCAAGACGAAGCATGGTACTCTCTTTGACTCTAGGAGAGAAAAGAGAAGAATTTTCAAGGGTGCCATACGCTGGTGCAAGAAGCATGAAAGAGAAATTGGGCTACAAGAATTTATTAAAGCTCAACGGAAGCTTACCCCGGCATTGTTTTGGGGAGAGGTGAAGGCGGCTCGTACACAGAGACTTTCTTGTGTTAGCTCCATCGACGGCGTGTCGGGAAATTCTAACATTGCTGAACACTGGAGAAATCTGCAGGCTGACAATGACGTTGATCCTCCTTCCTCCCTCCCTACGAATTTTTCTCGACCGATGCACACTGACGACTTTTTCATTCCATCTGTGGAGTCCGTTCGCAGGGCGATTTCTTTGCTTAGAAATGGGAAAGCTGCTGGCCCTGACGGGATTAAGGCCGAGCACCTTAAGTACGGGGATCGGCCTTGTGGGCTGCTGTTACTGCCGTCACCCAGTGTGCCTTTGTACACGCTCATTCTCCATGTATCATTAAAGACGTATCTATGACCCCCATCATTAAAGGAAGACACCTTGATATGAGTTCGAGCAACAGTTATCGGCCTTTGTGCATTTCCTCTCCCTGGTCGAAAATCTTTGACCATGTTATCCTGGCCGCATCTGAAGATTCTCTGCGCACCTCTTACACTCAGTTCGCGTATAAACGCAACCACTCCACCAAGATTGTCGCTAAGCTACTTGAAACTTTCATTGAAAAGGGTACCAGTAATGGCGGAAGGGTGTATGCTTGTACTGTTGACATTTCTAAGGCTTTCGACAGCCTGCCTAGGAAAACCATCTGGGAGTGCCTCGCTAAGCGTAACGTCAAGAATAATATTATTGAGATGCTTGCTTCCCAATACGACCACGAAGCTGTCAGTGCAGTGGTCTGGTGCTCTTTCCTCTCCTTTTCACTTCAAGAAGGGAGTAAGACAAGGTAGCCCCCTGTCTGCTCACCTCTTTACGGCAGCGCTCGATGATGTTATGAAATCTGCTGAAGACAACATTGACGCCTGGCGAATCGACAATCATAAAATTTGCTTTGTTGCTTACGCTGACGATATTATCTGCTTGAGCCTAAGCCGCGGTGGCCTACAAAAGGTTGTTGATTCTCTCGTCGATTGCCTTGGTTGGGTTGACCTCTCATGCAACCTGAGCAAGACAAAGTGCATCTGTTTCTGCAAGAATCGACTCCCGTCAACTTGGCTACTATTCAAATTTCCGGGAATACCATTCAGTGGGTTGAGCGGATTGTGTACCTTGGCATCGTGTTCACTCACAATCTCACCTGGGATGACCAGCTTAGAAAGCTTCGTCTAAACTTGGCTAAACAACTCAGATCGGGACATAATTGCCATATCGGGAGTATTTTTGGTGGCGCCAACGGCTGGTGCACTGAGTTCGGCTCCCAAATTCATGATGCCCTGGTGGAATTTGGAAGGTGGTGCGAGACAAGGAGAGGATCCGATTTGCTCAACGAATTACACAAGCAGGTTCAAGCCAATGTTGTTCTGCGCCAGGCTGTTCCAACTTGAACGCTTCTTCCCGTTTGTTTTGACGTATTTGCCTTTTATGTGCTACTATTTTTTTCATTTTGGAGAGAAGCGGGACATTCAAATTCGTAGTGTTTTGACGCCTTTTTATGCGACTGCTGTTTTGCTGCATTCACGCGATGATGTATTTGCTTGATGCTGCGTTATCGTTCTTTCTGGAGAGAAGTTCGTTGAATGCGAGTTGTTTTGTGCTGCTTTTTCGTTGGGGAAATTTTTTGAAGCAATGTCGAATTCATACTGGAGAGAAGCCGTTTTTTTTATGTGAATGTGTAGTGCTGCATTTTCCAAAAGTGGCCCATTGACGAGACTGTCGAATTCATTATGGAGTGAAATCGATTTAATACGAGTTGTGTTGTGATGCATCATTTCTACAATGGAGAGAAGCTTTAAATGCAAATTGTGTTGTGCTGCATTTTCACAAAGTGAAGCATTTACAGCAACACAGCCGAATTCATACTGGGGAGAGCCGTTTAAATGCATTGTGTATTTTTTATTTTATATTATTTTATTTAAGTCATTTAAATGTGAGATGTGCTCTCACGCATGTATGTGAATGTACCTCGTTGTACTTGCAATAAATTTATCTTATCTTTATCGCTACATGCAATTGTACACAGTTTGCAGAAGCCTTTTATATGCGTAGAGTGTGGACAAGGTTTTACTCACAAGCATTATTTAAGGCAGCACGCACCTTAACACAGTGGGAAGAAACCGGCTGAATGTGGTGAGTGTGGAAAGGCTTTTGTGAACAAGTTTTATTTAACACGACACACAGTTATACGCCACGGAGAGAATCTGTTTAAATGTCTTGAATGTGGAAAGAGATTTTACAATTATTGTGGTTTAACATTGCATGCCATTGTACATAGTTGGCAGCCACCGTTTAAATTTGTCGAGTGCGGACAGGCTTTTGCTCACAGGCGGTATTTAAGGCCGTACGTACTTGTAGGGGGCAAGAAACCATTTGAATGGGCTGAGTGCATACAGGTTTTGGCAGCAAAGTACGTGCAGTTGTACACAGTGGAAAGAAAACGTTTGAATGTCGTGATTGTGAAAAGGCTTTTGCATACAAGTAATAGTTATCACCCTAGTTTTGCAACAATAACCCGGCAATAAGTTGTTTTAGAACGAGGGCGCAGCCCGAGGACTGATTGTTGCGGCCGAGATCGTTCTAAAACAACTTATTGCCGGGTCATTGTTGCAAAATTTGGGTGTTTTGTACCCCTACGTAGTAAGTCGGTGTTCCTGAATTTATGCTATTGAAACACTTCCCAGAAAACAGGTTGTATAGCCTAATGGATTTGGGGATATCTTATTTAGTGACGAAGATGACGAATTATTGTTGCAACTACCCTTTGCATTGGGTGCAAGGGGAGGGGACGATCTCCGGAAGTTAGTAGATTTTAAGAAATCTGCGTGAATTTGAAACGTTTTCCAGCAAATCGGATACAATTTACACACGTATTCGTTAAAAGATTTCTCCCCCCAATTTTTTTTTTTAACTAGTGCCTCCTGAAAGGCAGGGGATACCCCGGAATCCAGCCTTTTTTTAAGAAAGCTGTGTGAATTTGAAACGCATTCTTGTAACTCAGCGAGTTGCAAGATGAAATTTTCGCATAAACTCATGTTAAATTAAAAGTAAAATAAAAGTTTCTGGAGAAAAGCCGTTGAGGTGGAAGGGAGGGGGCAGGGGCCCAGGAAGCTAATATTTTTTTGAAGAAACTGGCCTGAATTTGAAACGTGTTCCTTTAACTTAGCGATGCAATACGAATCCATATATAATTTTTAAAAATGGTTAACAAGGGTTTCCTCCACCGAGGTGGGCGGGGGGCGGCGCCAGAAGAGGGGTAGCAGAGGCCCCGGAGGCTAGCGTAATTTTTAAAAAATCACCGTTTTTCTGAACCATTTTCCTGCTACTTAGAAATGCAAATCATTTTAAATTTTAATTAAATGAATTGTTTAAAAGTAGGACGATAAGTTGAAAATGCATTGATTTCAGTTGGCACTTATCACCATACTTTTAAACAATGGTTCATTGTCTAAAATTAGGACGACAAGTTGAAAATGCATGGATTTCAGTTGGCACTTATCACCACACTTTTAAACAATGATCCATACGAACATTGGCCTGATAAGTCGATTAGAGCAATAGTTTGTAACAATGAAAACAAAAAAAGTAGGGGTACAAGTTTCATTTAGCGACGCACACAATTCTAACCTGAGGAAAGAAACTGAATGAAGCTAGTGCGGAAAAGCTTTTCTGCAGATGTGTTATTTATTAACTGAAAGTGCAATTAGTATTACTGTAACTGCAACATTTTTTGAGCTGGATTTAGACTATCTCATTGCTGTCTGCACCAGTAGGAAAAATTCAACTATTGTAGCCTGCTCTTACAACAAAATTATTTTATGTTTTGGTTAAAAAAAAAAAAAGCAATCGCTCACATCTGCATAATTGCAAATAAAAAATAAAATGTCGCTCGCATCATTTTTTTTAATACTGTTCCCCAGAACCACTTAATTAATTTTTAGTAGTCTTTTCTAAGTTAATTTAAATGGCGTAGTATGCTCACTTCATCCGACACAAGGCCTTGCATATGTGTTGTAAACTTTATCAGTTAAGTATACTAGGCATGAAGTAGAAACCAAAGAGGTGCGATGCCGCACTATTCCAAACTCCTGAGCAGAAATAGCAGTTTTATTGTTGAAGTAAGGGCTCTTTCTCCTTAGGTCCCTGCAGCATAAGAGTTAATGGTGGTTAATGCAATCAATATTCCCGAACATGCAGAAACTGACAAAACTGTTTGCTATACTCGTCGTTATTATCGTGCGTTCAAGTCGTGGCAGCTCACCTGTCCGTGGCACCTGCAAGGTGCACTCTTGGTCTTCGATTACAGCCACACCCAGAAAAATGTAACGAAACTCAACTACTCGTTATCATTTTACACACCCTCACAGCCATGTGGTTCAATCATAACCGAGAAAAATGTTATCATTGATGTAAGAGAGTTAGGTAAAAAATAGGCATTAGGCTGGCAGTTTTCTTCCAGGCGTTCGTGTCTCTTTGGCCAGTAAATGCTTTGACACATCTTGCGTAAAACACAAAAATTTGTACGAACTTAAGTAGCAGCTACTGCACACTTCTTTGCTTCCGTCTTCGTTTCGATTTCTCTACATTCGTCCACCTTGGATTCAAAATTAATGCATCATTTTATCAGGCATTCTTAACTCGCTACGAATGCTTGTTGCAGTAGTGGGAGACATTCATGCGATCACACGCCATCTGTAGGATGCATCATGTACTTGTCCTCTACATGTACTTCCAGGCAACGGGAAAATGAAAGCTAAAGCCAAGATTTTTTGGGTGAATTGACAGTATGTAAATCAAAGTTTTTTTCTATAAGAAATTTAAAATTCAAGCATAAGACTTTAGTGCAATCAATATAATAGTAATTCTGTTGTATGTTGCGCACTTATAGTTTTAAATTATCCAGAGAGTGTAGCGCTAGCAAGGCTGCTGGATCAAGTGCTCTAGCCCACTCTTCTCCTACTGACCAGTGCAAGTTGTGTGATTCGTCAGTTTCACTTTAAATGCTCTGCTGGCTAATTTAAGACAGCATTAATAACCATTACAGTGTGGACGGTAAGCATAGCAAGTGAGTCATCCCAGAATGCAGTGCGAGTTGTTTATTCAAGGTTTTATCACGTTTGCCAAATGAAGCTTGGACTACACACCTGGTAATGTAGAGAAGTATCTACTTGAGAGTAGCCAGCGTAGTAAAAGGTGCAGTGAAGAAAAGAGTGAAGCAGCAAGGACGAAAAAGAAGTCTAGTGACAAGCACAAGAATGACAGTAAGCCGAGGCTCAAACAAACGTGTTTTGCCTGCAAACGAGAGGGCCATTTTGCTAGAGCGTGCCCAAGAAGAAAGCCTAGTAAATCTAGCAGCAGTTCGTCTTTGGAAGACAAATCATCGGATGACAGAATAAATGTGAACGCAGTATGGTATCAGATTTCACCAAAAGCATCACATGGTCCATTGGTTGGGAAAAATTGGACCAAGCACAAGAGGAAAAGGGAGAAGTCGAAGTGTGTTGGTCCACCAATAGTTACGAGAGTGGGGGAAAACCACAGTCGACGTTCGATACCCGAGCCAATAGTGGGGGAAGATAGTGTCAATTGAAGTACACACGTAACTCCCAAGACTTTCCGACATGAAGTACAAACGGAAATTGACCGTGAGAGAAGATTGACTCGGCTGGAACAAGATTCCAGGAGCTTGAAGGAGATTTTAAGGATGGCATTCGGAGGAAGCTCTGATCAGGATATCAAGACGATACCCATGCCAGCTCATGAAGAGAAGGTGCGTAAAGTCGCCCACACTGATTCCAAAAGAACCCAAATTGAAGAAGCCTTAGTGGGGGAAGGTGTCGGACAGCAAGGGACTGATGACATCCAAAGGATGACTTCAACTATGAAGGAAGTCGTGCACCGGAACATGTGAAGTTGCAGAAGTGCAACACCATAACAATTGCAGAAGTGCAACTAGAAGGGAAACGTGAAGAACTTTCAAAACGTTTCAACCTCCTGAAACTTAATTGGATCAGTGATGGCGGAGGACAACTAGTGCCTCATAGTGATAGCGGTGGATATATGTTGCGCTGGACAGAAGCCTCACCTGAAGATAGAGTGGAGATGTCACGCCAGGATGAGGATTGAGGAGTTTTACGAGGTAGTAAAACAGATGAACTTGCCGACCTCTAAAGGTCAAAAGAAGAAGTCGACAAGACATAAAGTAAAGTCTGTCTCAATCGTGAGCCAGGCTGACCATTAGAGAGGATGATGAACCCCACTTGTGAGAATCAAGCCTCGAACACGAGTGGGGGTTACCGTAAATCGTGTATTAAAAGCCCAGTTGAAGCTAAAGCCCACCCCCTAAAATGCTGTAAAGTAAAAATCATGAAATAGTGGAGTTAAAGCCCACCCCTCAAATTGTGGTTTTTCTACAAATAATTATCTAAAAGTTATTTGATGTGACAAAAGATTCGAATTTTCTGTAATAGATGTCCAGAAAGTTTAGAAAATTGATAATGCTTGATTTAAAGCCCACCCCCTTATTTTTGCTAAATTAACTGCATAAGCCCATGGGAGTTTAATCCACGATTTACGGTATGTTGGAAAAAGGCGCGAATAGTTTGTGTCCTGGCTTGAGGAATAGTGACAATACGAGTGTTAGCACGTGACTATGGTTGGCCACGTGCTGTCTCACTTCGGCATAGAGTTGTGACAGGCAACGGACGTGTGTTCCGTGTTTTTAGCTAGTGAGGTTTAGCTAGGGCCTGTGCTGCTGTTAGGTAGGCATGTAAATTGTATGTGGTAACGTCTGCTGGCCAGCCGACGCGAACGTGTGGGTCCAGAAGCGTCGCCATGACCAGCGACATCTGCCGGAGGAACTCCACGGAATCCCGCTGTTCACTCTGCTTACGGTAAATATAGCGCCGGAGGATTTGGCCTATACATTAGCTGATAGAGTATCATAATACACATGCTTACGTAGGCATCCACAGTACCGTATCACAACCAAATCTTGAAAAAAGTTCTTATTAAGCGAGAATTCTTGTTATCCGAGTTCTTATTAACGAGGTTATACTGGATAAAAATTTGCAGACGTAATAATTATATTTTAAATTAGTGACCAGAAATGTAATTGGGACCATCATCCTACGATTTTAATATTAAAAAAAATCCTGAAGTTCGACTACGTGAACAGCGCTAACGAAAGTTTTAACTTACAGTACTCGGAATGATAACATCCACATGATATTCTTCCATCACAACTCGTGTTATTACTTCCAAAATTATTATTTTATGTTTTATTACAGTAAAAATAGTTTAAAGTTGCTTTATTTCTTCAGAGATTCACGATTGATTACAGCTCACTACCCATCGTTGCCGGACGCTATAATGACCGGCTGTCCGCAATGCGACACGCTCCTGCTAGCGCCAATGGCTGCGACCTTGACTCGCTTCGAGTGGCGTCACTAGCGAACGCCCGAAGAGTCACTTGCCGCGAACGAGCCAATCAGCGCACGTAATAGCTTGCGAGGCCGAAGCGTTTGTACAACGGCCGTTGAAACAGTATATTTCATTGGAGGAATACAGGCAGTGACGAATTGATGACATTAATTTTTTGCGTGCCAGAAAATTGAGATTCCCCTCTCTCAAACGAGACCAAGATGGCGGCTGTACGTTGCGCCGTTCCAGAGATACGATCATTTCAACCAAGGGCAATTTTCAGCAAATAAACACAACGTCACGTCCATTTTGGCGACGATGCCAACAATAACATCTAGTTAAGGTAATAAAAAGATGATATTGAATTAAATTAACCGAAATAAACCGAAAATATACGTTCCAAAATACCTACTTCAATCGGAGTTATGCCTCCGATGTACGCAATAGGATTTTTTTTAACAGGGCGTAGAACTGGGCTGAAATGGGCGAACGATATATTGTCGTTTCGGCTTTTTTGCAGCGGAATTGCAATGACCTTATATTGTCGCTTAGCCCTAAAAGGGTTAAGAAATGTAACTGCAGTTCCCAGATGCCATGATAGGTGTTTATTTAAATGTATTCTTGAGAATTGGGTGCGATGGGAACTTTTCGTTTGCAAAAAAATAAAGTAGAAACCATACTTAATACTGTTACGGGTAATCCCCAAATAACATACCTCTCACAACAATAAACCTTTTATAAAAATCCAATGTTTGAAGATCTTCAAGCAACAATGTTCACAATGATAAGCCTAACAACATTCCATTTCCAAAAAACCCATGGA